>JAJOZX010006605.1:0-247128 GCA_023014485.1 Bathynomus jamesi
CCTGTAGAAGAGAAAATATGAATTATGGTTTGTAGAAATAGAAAAATATGAATTTCTCCTATGATGCCGGACTTATTGTACACCCTGTATATATATATATATATATATATATATATATATATATATATATATTTCACTATATATATATATATATATATATATTATATATATATATTATATTATATATATATATTTCACTATATATATTATATATATATATATTTCACTATATATATATATATATTATATATATATATATATATATATTAATATTTCACTATATATTATATATATATATAATATTTCACTATATATATATATATATATATATATATATATTTCACTATATTATATATATATATATATATATATATATATATATATATATATATATATATATATTTCACTATATATATATTATATTATATATATATATATATATATATATATATATATATATATATATTTCACTATATAATAATATTATATATATATATATTATATATATATATATATATATATATTTCACTATATATATATATATATATATATATATATATATATATATATTTCACTATATATAATATATATATATATATATATATATTATATATGTATTATATATATGTATTGAGATATTGTTTAATTGATTAGTCGCAAGATTCACATAATGGGGCTTGTGTACAATACGCAACAGGCGCGCCTGGGTGTCCCCAACAAATTGATGCTCCACGATATTGCTATAAATATAGCACATGTTGGGGGATGAGTAGCTTTCAACCAATTTCTCCAATTTCAATTGATACATTAAGCTGGACAAATCATGTTGTGCCTCGTGAAAGGTATCTCTATGGAGGGTTGCACCATATCGCCCCTCGGCAACAATTGTGAACAGTTCTTTGTCTTTAATATTTCTACTAAACGTTGATTTTAACTTCACCGTGTGTGCAGCCGTGTCTATATTTTCGAATTCAAAAAGTAAATCGTTTGTCAGGTACGACTTTTCAAGACTCTTGTTTATCCCCGTCACTATTTTAAGGATCAGAAATATGATTTGGTCATTTTCCAGAGTTAAAAATTTGGTGGCAAGCTGGAATTCACAAACACCAACTTCGTACGAATCACGTTCCAACTCAATGGGCCCATGGAGTTCTGTTACAAAGATGGCCAGGGTGTTGTTAGGATGTACAGACAGAGAAGAAGAGGAAGAGAGTGTGACGTAGAAGTGGTTTGGCGCCATGTTGCATACTTTTTAAACTTCATTATTGAAGCAGTTTTTATATACTGTAGGTGTTGTAGCTTTCTAGGTACCCTAGCTATTTCACCAGGTACATTTTTCAATTTTCTGAACCTTTGCTGCCTAAAATTTTTTCATTTTTAAACACTTTTTCCTAAATTAAATGTCACTTTCTGCAACTCCTCGCGGTAAAAGCCTCCTGCGATTTATTTCCCATTCAAATCTTCAACGTAATACATCATTATCTCGCCTTTTGGTCTCATAGCACTAACTTTAAAAATCTCACGTGTCCATCCTTGCTCAAATCCCTTCGCGAATTTATTTCCCGAACGCAATAGCCTTACATTATCATTGATTTTAAAACGTGTAGAGTGTGATGACGGTGCTCCATCTCTTCTCTTCTCACCTCCGTGCGCGTACCGCTTTCTAAAACTTCGTTTGGTGTTGTACCAATCGTACAGTGGTGTGGACGGTCGTATGACGACGCCAATGACCCCAGAACGTTTATAGATCTGTATGTGTTTTTATGTGTAAAATAGGGATGCCTGCGTTCCTTTATGGTACGTTGAACTTTTTCAGCTAAAGACGCCTTATGCATAGAACTGCTAGTGTAGTAACTGATATTAAACTCTGTCAGCATGTTCTGAAAAGCGCGGCCTATAAATTCTTTCCCCATATCCGTACCAAAATAGCCAGGAACCCTTTCTTCTTTCAACATCAACGTTTTGGTGGCTTCAACAACTGTTTCAGGCGATTTATTTTTCAAAGGAATTAGCCACAAATATCTAGAGAATACATCTATTATAAATAGGATGTGGCGGTAGCCGTCATTATACACTGAATAGTTTTGCATGTGTGTTAAATCCGCTTGCCAAATAGAGTCAATCGAAGCCGCTGTTGTCTTGACCGTTTTAAACCTTTTTCTCACTGGTTTATGAAGTGTATAAGCATTCTGCTCCCGCAAAAACCTCTCAACATCTTTTTTTCCCTACCCTATCATTGTAAACACTTCTTTACAGTCTATCAACGCCGCCATAGGAGGCTGGGTTAGAAATGTCATAATAGCGTTTTCTTAATATGCTAGCCATTTGCGTATTTTAGACACGTGGATAAGGTTGGCCGTTTTTTCTCTTCTTTCTCCTCTTCAGAGATGCTACTGTTGGGGGTGATGGCGTACTCAGTTGTGACATATGCGAGACTTGCTTCAAGTCTTTTAACCTATTCAGATTTCCTATCAATGTTTTGGGGATATTCATTTGTTGTAATCTTGCATTAATATGCTTGCATTAATATGCTTCCATTCTTTGGTTGGTCATCTCTAACGTCGGACTCAGGTCCTATGTCGCCATGATCAGCGTTGCTTGCGCTGTGCCTAATAACCACGGGGAGCTCTGTCGGATTCTTATAATCTTCGTACTCATGAAGAAATTTCTGCAGAGCCTCTTGGTACAAAATCTTTTTCTCATCAGGTGACTTTTCACTGTTTAATAGTGCTAACAACTCACTTTCCATTCTTTTAAGCCTGCTTTTACGGGTTCTAGAACCGTGTCTGGAATCTTTGAACTTTGCAATGAAGCATACGCCTCGTGCGGAATCACTACCACTTTCTTCATTATATTAATCTAGTTAGTAAAGGTCACAAAACTGAAAATATGATGGAGAGGAATGAACCCCATCTTTGTACAATAATTCGCTTTTTCATCCCCACAATTTGACTTTTACGAGCGAGCGCACGTATTATGTTCTTATAACGACGTAAGCGAGCCTTCTGACGGGGTTTCATTGGCACATTACATTTTATAACATTAAAACAGATTTCATAGATGCATTTTAAAAAGTCGGAGTCGATATTTTTAACAAACATCTGTTGCAGTGCCCGGGGCAATCGTTGATAGATTTTTATTAATTCACGATATTTCTTCAACCTATTTGTCATTCTGGAATATATACCCTTTCATGCTCGTTTGGGAATATATTCGTTCTTAGAACATTTGTTTCGGTTTCCATATTCTAATAGAGACAAAAACTTGCGCATGCATGAGAAAATAGCCTCTGCAAAATCTTAGCTTAATAGGTAATCATCTTCTGCCCCCGGCAGAGCGATGAAAATCATATTTTAGTAGTCAAAAACGTATTTTTCTTATAATTTTTAAAATATTTCAATATGCATCAAAATTATTCCTAATAACTATAAAGTCGATGAAAAAGACCTCATATGATCGTTTTTCCAAGCGCGTTGTCCTACGTTAATACCTTTTGCCCCCGGCAACAACGTCAAATGTTGAAAAAATAGGTAATTTATATACATATTTTCAGATCGGCTCTTTGTCTTAAATAATGCATTTATATATTTCCCATAGCATTTATATCGTTGCTTAGGCATGAAATAACACACACGCAAAATTTTATGACTCTAGAGTAATATCTTCTGTCCCCGAGAAAAGTCTAAATGTGGATTATAATTGCGTTAATGCGATGTTATAAGTACGATAAGTACTAAGTACAGCTCCTCGCTTGCTAATTTTATAAAATTAGCAACCCAGAACTCACCACGAGGAGGTGGCTGTACGTCGAGTTCCACCCTATCCAGCCCCAACCACCCTTCCTTTGGCTGCATGTCGATTTACATACGGTAATCTTTCTTAGAATCAAATCGTGGAATTTTTGTTCGGGAGTGAAGACGGGAGCGGATGAATCAGTCCCTCTCTTCTATTCCACTTACACTGGCAGAGGCTTCGGTTACTAATTTGATGAGTCTCTCGACCGCTTGAGTATGACAAGGGAATAGTGGAATCAGTCCATCAGGCTGGTCTCCCGTCTCAACAAACTCTTTTATTCGGGTATCAGGTATTGTTTTTGTAACGGGGGGTTCGGTCACCTCAGCCATTTGCCAGTTGATCATTTCGTAATAGTTTTGACTATCGTAGAGCAGCTCAGGCATGGCGAAGGCTCGAATTTCCCCCGCTGGTGATTGTTTTGATCGTGCTTTTAATATTCTTCTCCATCTCAATTCTCTTATGTGTTGCTCATCGGCATGTAGCATGGAGATCAAAATATTTTCTGGGTGAGCAAAGAAAGAATTTCTACGGAGGACTTTGTTGGCGATTGTCTTAGATCTTTGAGGCATGGTCTGAGAGAGACGCATCATTTCGAAAAAATGTTTGGCGCCCTCACTGAAACGAGTTTTTCTTTATCTTAAACCAAATTGGTGCGTAAACTGTCATAATGAATCGCACAATTTCGTTGAAGGTGCTGGAGGGTTCACTGGTTGAAACAAAGAGGAGCAGAAATCTATTTGCTGTTGTCAGCCACCTGGAATGCGCCATCTTACCTGGATTTCGAGCCGCGAGAGCTGAAGAACAGCTGCTGGCAGCACTCACCAGAGATGACCTTTAAACCCTAGCCTAGAGTCATAAAATTTTGCGTGTGTGTATTTCATGCCTAAGCAACGATATAAATACTATGGGAAATATATAAATGCATTATTTAAGACAAAGAGCCGATCTGAAAATATGTATATTAATTACCTATTTTTTCAACATTTGACGTTGTTGCAGGGGGCAAAAGATATTAACGTAGGACAACGCGCTTCGAAAAATGATCATATGAGGTCTTTTTCATCGACTTTATAGTTATTAGGAATAATGTTGATGCATATTGAAATATTTTAAAAATTATAAGAAAAATACGTTCTTGACTACTAAAATATGATTTTCATCGCTCTGCCGGGGGCAGAAGATGATTACCTATTAAGCTAAGATTTTGCAGAGGCTATTTTCCCATGCATGCGCAAGTTTTTGTCTCTATTAGAATATGGAAATCGAAAAGAATGTAAAATCGATCCACCCTACTAAACGCGTTTCGTGGGTGAAGATCACAAAGCAAATATCCATAACGCTGACTTGTGGCTTTTTTAGAAACCTCCTAAAACTCATTACACTGATTCGGGAACATTTGATCGGCTAATACCCCAATTTGTGACACATCTCTACGTTGCGCGAATAAGACTAGATATTGTGTATTTAAAGACACAGAGTGCATGTATCTATTTTTGAAAAATAGATTCTGATTGATGAAGAATACGCTTATGTTAAGATGGTGGGAGAACACTGTAAATGTCTCGGCAAACATATTATCCATTTCCAACATGATATCGTGCTGTGGAGGAAGGTATAACATTCGAGTTGGTGCGCACCGCTACCCCCACCCTTGGCCTGACTAGAAATCAGTACGTGGTCAGGGTTGACCCTGGATCCAAGTATAGCAACGGTGTTGGACTGCGACGTGTAGTTGAACGTATTTTGTAGTTCGCCCTTCAGAACCGCGACGAACGTGAAGTCCGGACGAGGTTGTCCTTCAGGTTCTGTTCAGATGACGGGGATGTAGATGTTTTCTGGGTCGTAATACCATTCAGACGCTTGGCAACTGCAGACAGAATATATCTTGGGTCGTATAATGCAGATCTCTCAAAGTAGTACAGCCTTCAACATGGCCAACTTCACGGTAGATATTGACAGAGTATTCCGGGTTGCGGGTCATAGTGCCACACCTTATACTCTTAATTTCAATTCTCCGGTTATTTACAGAAAGTATTTAAACGTCGATCGTAGTTGCGGTTTTATAGCAATAGTCTTAGCTCATATGTTCACTGTGCTAAATACGCAAAAAATTTGGTTGCCTACGGTTGTGCAGCGTGGCCGTAAACTGGCTTCAGATTGTAAGCTTGAGTTTGAGTGTAATATGGGTCCTGAAGAGCTGAGCAGGGTAGGGCACGAAATGAATGTTCGTATAGTTGTATTTGGAATGGATGATCATCGTAGGACTGTGTGTGTTTTTAAAAGCTGTGTGAGAGATCGTACAAGACCTCTACTTATTTTAGGATTGTCAGGAACATCGTATCTCTACATCCGTAATATAAGGACTCTCTACCCTAGTTATGATAAAAGTCGAAAATATGGAAGGCATCATGATTTGTTAGGGTGTATCAATTTTAATAAAGTCAACAATTCAAAAACTATTAATGCTCAAATGATGTCATATTATCTATCAAACTTAGAAATATCTTTAATGTTGTTTAAAAAGCCATTTCCCTACTTATATTTGACCATAACGGTTTGAAATATAACCTAAATATGACTGTAGCATCGTATATGAATGTGCCATTGATATGTGTGGTCAACTTTAGTTATTTTTGGTGTGCAGTATGGATTCTAAGTTTCACATAGTCACAAATGCTGCAGTTTTAATTGGGAATGTGTCTTTTCCCTCCTTTTTGACAATTTTGATTACTTCGTAATGTAAATATTGTGTAATTCAAATTATTCGAAATGTTATGTGACCCAAACTTTCTGTATATGTTGATATGATAATTATTCAAAATAATGGCAATTTCATATATCTAAGTCTTGTACCTATAGCAACACAACCTTTTATCTGAGCTTATAGGAAGATATTAAGAATTCCAATTAACTGAATTTTATGTAATCATAATCAGTAGGCCTATCCAAATTTCAATGACATTTCTTTGTTCACAGGTTCACAGGATGAGTCAGAAAGAAATCAGAACCCGAAGCAAATCAAGTTGTCACCTAAGTCATTTGGCGGAGACTGGGAGGGACCTTCCCCCTGCTGAGCTGCACATAGCCAGAGCTCTGCTGAGTTATGGTTTGTTGAGGAGAGATATGAGTGAGGAAGACAAGAGGAATTACCCAGTTAATGACCTGATTACCAACGGCATTGTTCCAGGGCTACTGGCTCAGTGAAGAAAGGCCAACGCTTTATTCACAGGACCTGTAATCAACACTGAGGTCAGGATCAGGGCTAAAGTGAAGGCACTGTCGGATGAGGCAGTGAAGGTGTCCATTGACAATGTGAAGCTAGAGGTCAAAGATAGGTTCATGATGAAACTGGACAAATTGGTGGACATCCTGACCTGTCACTCTGTGATCAGGAGCTGCAGTGAGCTTGGGTGCAACCCTGTCTGCAACAGTGAGGTTCACATTGACTGCAGCTGCAGGAGCGAGCAGAAGATACCAGTGCAGGAGCTTGCCTTCATTAAAGGTCAGAGAGAAAAGGTGAGAAGTGTGAGGGCACACCAGATGGGTCTAGCTGATCACACTGAGACCAGGAGACAGGAAGCAGTGCTGCAGAGACAGGAACAGAGAAGGAAGGCCGAGGAGAAGAGGAGGAGGAAGGCAGAGGAGTCAGCCAAGAAAGAAGAGGAGTTGAGGGAGGAGTCACTGCTGGAGATGGAGTTGGAGGAGACTGGTGATATACTGGAAGAGGCAGGGAGGAGAGAGGAGGAAGAAGGCTGCAACAACTTCTTCCTTGCCTGTGGCTAAGAAGCAGAAATACAACACTGAAGATATCACCAACATAGCTCTGGCTAGCTTGAGACATCACATTGGGCTGAGAGAGACTGCAGAGATTGCCACTGCTGCCTGGTTTGATGCTGGTCTGATCACAGAGTTTGACACAGCACTGGTGATTGACCACAACAAGGTGAGGAGGGCTCAAGAGAGACTAACTAAAGGGCTGGTCAAGAAGTTTGATGAAGAGATTAGGGAAAATGGCATCACCTGTATCTTCTTTGATGGGAAAAGAGATGACACCAAAGTGATGATGGAAGCTGAGGGCAGTGACAGGCAGTTTCCTGGCCTAATTAAGAAAGAACAGTACACAGTGTGCAATGAACCAGGTGGGAGGGAGGAGGAGGAGTAATGCATTATGTGGAGGCCAAGCTTAGCAGGAAGTTGGTGTGGATTGTCTGTGACCTGCACACTGGGGAGCTGAGTCTCAGACACATGGTGACTGCACTGGATGGCAAGACATTGAGCAACAACAAGTGGTCTGGGCACCTAGGGAAGATGTTAGACACTGCCACTGAGCTGGAGATCAACCAAACTTCACGAGGATCACAGTTGGTCCTCCTCTACCCCATCTCAATCAGGAGGTAGTCAAGGACCTCAGCACAGACCAATCATATGGCTACAGAGTCATCACTGCCATCAGATCGGGAGAGGTACCTCAGAGTCTATCTCTCCTGGAGATTGGGCCAGTCTGTCACAGTAGGTGGGTCACCACGGCTCTAAGGTTCTGCAGATTGTGGATTTCCAAACATGGGCTGAAGGGTAGGAACCTGAAGAATCTGAGGATATTGGGAATTCATAGTGGGAGTCTACATGCCAAACTGGTTCAACATCAGTTAAATCACAGCTGGGTATGAGTCCCAGGCATTTACTCTACCAACCTGGCTGCTCAGAAGTCAGAAGAAGAGGTGATAGGAATAGTGATGCCTACAGTGAAGAGATCAGCCTGGTATGCACACTCTTGGGCTGTGCTCCAGGCCATGCTGTGCAGTGAGGTTGGAGGAGGAGAGGATGGAGGCAGTGAAGAGAATACTGGAAATCAGAGTGAAGGAGATGAGGACACACAGGTAGGAGACTGCAGTGTCAGACCAGGAGACTCCTGACATCAACCCAGATGCCACCAACTCTCGGAGCTTACTGACTGGAACTCTGGCGTGACTGAGCCTCCTCTGACCTGCTCCCTCACCACTGCTGCAATCAAGGAGTTTCTGGATAGACCAATGGAAGTTCCTGCATGGCTCTCACACACACAGTGAGTAGAGAGGTGTGTAAGGATGACAACTGAAGCAGCACAACATGTTTACTCACAAGAGAGGAGGGAGGCGTACATCAGTGACCAAGTGGCCAGTTGGGAGCTCATGTCCAGGAACAAGAGAAAGGCAGACATGGCATCCTTGGCAAAGTTCAAGAAACCTATCTATATTTCTAAGTTTTAATATTGAAATACAATCAAAATGCCTTTTATTGTATGTAATGTATGTAAAATGTAGTTATATACAATAAAAAAATACTTGCAAAAATTGCTGATTTTTCGTAAACTTCAACTTCAAATATAAGTAGCTAGGAGTGGTCAAATCTGGATTTTAAAGCCATATTTCGATTATCACATAAAAATGCATCATTTTGTCACAAGTATTCTTTGAAAATCTAAAGATTTCACTTTTCTCCCTAAAATTGACACACCCTAATAATTTGTGTAAGGGATATCTCGAGTTTGCGGATGATTTCGTAAAATATTGTAAGGAGTGCTACATGGTATGTGAGCAGTGTAAAATCCCCAAATGTGAAAGTCGTGTAGTTGAAACCGAGAAGAGGGAATGTAATGTGTGTAGACGTATATTTTTCATAAATTATAAATTATAAATAAAGTATCGACCCTCCGGGATAATGAGAACAATATTACCTTCTACGTTACTACCATAGAATATCGGTAATCTCTATGGGTGATGTAGACGTCTCGGTGCTCCTCAAACAGTATAATGAGGTAAAAAAGTCGATAGTTGAATGAGGTATAATGAGGTAAAAAAAGTCGATAGTTCACTAGAACAATTCCGGTATACATTGAAAGAGACGCTCCTCCCAGAGCCCAGTTACTCGGAAGTAGTTTAGCAAGTCAGATCTCCAAGAAGCGTGTCGGGCAGCGAGGGAAACGAAATCCCCACCCCCAACTCCCCCCTGAAGGTGGGGTGGAAACGCAGCATGCAGGGGTAGCGGTCAACCCCATTCCCCTTCAGGAAAGGACCTCTGCTCCCGGTTTCACAGCGAGGAACAGGGACGGTCCAATGCCAAGAGACGAAGCATCATTGCCCTCTTCCCTACCTCCCACTGCAGAGGAGAGGCGTTCGATTACGCCTCGCTCGGTGCGCAGTTCCCCCCCTCCCACCGAAGAAGGAGGGGCACGCGCGGCCGTCAGGTTA
This sequence comes from Bathynomus jamesi, assembly GCA_023014485.1. NCBI lineage: Eukaryota > Metazoa > Arthropoda > Malacostraca > Isopoda > Cirolanidae > Bathynomus > Bathynomus jamesi. Next base: position 10,023 of record JAJOZX010006605.1, read on the forward strand.
TAAACACCGCTAACAGACCCTGACCAAGCCACAGAGCAGGGGAGGGGCCTCCTATTCCCCAAACTTTGTGCCACCTATCCCCCAGGCAGACGAACCCTGCCTCAGGGAGATCGAGGGAGGATGACGGGTGGGTCACTGTTAACAGGCGCTCTTCCCGAAGGTTTCCTCAACCGGTCTCCGCAGCGAGGCCACCGATGGGGAATCTCATCCTCTTTGTGTCACGAATTCAGCTCTCGAACGAGGCAAGCGATATTCGACACATGACGGAAGAAGTCATTGGTGAACACAGTATATTGTTAGTTAATAAACTATACACAAAATCTCCGTATTATAACTCATTTAAAGTAATAATTAAAGGTGTAAATTCGCATTTCAACCCGTATAATATGAGTCAGTGGCCAGACGGTATTATTGTTAAGGAGTTTATTCACTTTTTCAGGAGATTTGATAACAGGCAAAATAATAACAATAATAACTAATAATAATAATAATAATAATAAGTTGTACTGTGTATAATAATAATCTTGCTAATAATAAATTTTCTATCAGTCATGGCGGATGACTTGCTGAAAATAGTCTCATATAATGTAAGGTCAGTGAGGAAATCAACTGTAGATATTCATAAAATCTGCGACAGTGCAGATGTGATACTCCTGCAGGAGCACTAGCTACCTAAGCAAGAGCTAAAATTCCTCTCTACCATCCATGACGACTTTATGGACCACACGTCATCAGCAGTAGACTTGTCAGATGAATTAATGTACGGTAGGCCTTTTGGTGGTGTTGCTTTCTTGATAAGGAAAAATTTAGCAAAACATATAAAAATTTTAACGAGCGATAATGTAAGGTTGTGAGGAATTGAATTACAAGTGAACAATGATTGCATATTAATTGTAAACTGCTATTTACCATTCAACAACGGCAGTAATCTAGATGAATACATTGATTTGCTGTACAAAATTAAGTCATTATCAGATAACCCCAAATATTCTCACTGTATAATAATGGGGGACTTTAACGCACATGTGAACTCGGAATTCTTTGTAGAATTGGGTAAAATGTGCGAGTCGGCCAATTTAAGTATAAGTGATGTAGATGTATTAGGGGTAACCAGTGGTAATTTTACATACAGTAAGTTAGTGATATGAGTGGTACCACCAGGTGGATTGATCATTGTCTCACTAGTAATAATCTAAAGGATCGAATTGTTAGAGTTCATATTTTGCATGATTTCCTTCTTTCTGATCATAGACCATTAGAAATATTAATTAACTTTACAAATTTATGCGCAACACGACTTAACAAGATCTCAATAGGTAAGAGTAATCGCGTCGATTGGTCCAATGTTAATATGCAACAGAGAATGTTCTGTCTTTGTATTCTAATCACCTCTTTAATAATTTAGAAATTTTGCATCTTGCCTGTAGTAATCCTTGCTCAAATGATTCTCACTGTAAACTCATACACTAGATAGGTATTATAGCAAGATAAGATCCCTGTTAAGAGAAGCAGGAAGCCCCCTGATTAAATCTTACAACTATCATACTAAGGTTATTCCTGGATGGAATGATTTTATTGTCCCCCTGAAGAGGGAATCGAAAGACGCCTATGATTTGTGGTGCTTTCATGGTAGACCCAGATTAGGACCTGTATACATGAATATGTGTAGAAGTAGGGGTCAGTATAAGGTGGCCACAAGGCGATGTAAACAGGAAGAAGAGTTTATTCGAGCATCAAAAGCCTGTGAAGCTCGCATAAATAACGATAATAACAAATTTTGGAAATATGTTAAGAATCAAACGGGTGTAAAAAATGGCCTCCCTCCGACAATCGATGGGGTGTCGGGGGAGGATGAAATTGCAAAGCTGTGGAAAAACCACTACTATAACATTCTAAACAGTATGAGTAGGGATAATCTTAAGATAGATTGCAGCGAAACGACTGTGGGAGGGACAAGGCAAGGGAAAATACTTTAATTAACCTCCTTACTTCAGAAAATGATATCAAAGAGTTAAAGACTGGTTCTGCGTCAGGAGTAGATGACTTATCGAATGAGCACTTAAAATATGCCAATGACGTTGTATATCTGCATATATCATTGCTCCTATTAGCCATGCTTGCTCATAGCTATATCCCTGCAGAGTTCATGAGGGTATATAAGCACACCGGACAAAAAATTAGTCACCCCTCTCAGAATGTACCTAATAACGTGTGACGGCGCCTCTGGCCTTGATAACCGCACGAATCCGGCGAGGCAGAGACTCTACGAGGTTGGGCATGTACTGAACATCGATTTGCTGCCACTCGTTCATCAGCCGGTCCCGAAGTTCCGCCAGAGTCCGTGGGTGTCTATTCCTGCGCTTCACTTTCTGTTTCCAGTCTGAAAAACACCTTCGACGCATTCAGGATTAAAAGCTTCATTGGACCTGCGATGTACTCGTCGCCTCCCATCATTGGAGAACAAACAAAAACGGGACTCATCGGACCAAATTACACGTTTCCAATCTGCCGCAGTCCGGATTTTGTGCCTCTGAGCCCATTTATAACGTGCCAATTTGTGACTTGCTGTTAACAGCGGCCTCTTCCGTGGTACCCTGCTCCAGATGTCCATCGCATGCAGGTCTCGTCGCAATGTCCGTTCGGAAATTGGTCGCTGGAGAACCTCATTGGTTTCTTGGAGCAATTGTTCTCTGGTTTGAAAACGATTTGCAGTTACTAGACGAGAAACATGGCGGCGGTCCTTATTGTCGAGAATTGTTTTCCGGCCACAGTTACGCCGTCGATTTTCAGTTGATTGCGAACTACACCACTCTTTGTAAACTCGCTGGACAGTACGCGTTGACACACCAACAAATTGGGCTACTTCAGACATTTTGTGTCCGTGGGCTCTGCCAAACACGATGGCTCCTTTTTGCCACTGAGTAACGTCTGCCTCACGACCCATTTTGCAGACTATATCCAACACACACTTTGTTCTTCACCACCTCACGAAACAGATCTGATCCTGTGTGCTACGTCACCGCTACTTGTCACTTACCAATGCTACATCAGCGCCCTCTGTGTGACCTTGAACTTCCTACTATCGGTGCTATTAGGGGTGACTAATTTTTTGTCCGGTGTGCTTATCTTGCCCCTGGTCAAAAATAAGTGCGGAGACATTCTGTCCAGCAATAATTACAGGCCTATTGCTGTCACTTCCTGCTTCTCGAAACTACTAGAAAAACTCTTGTTACTCCGATTAAGTGATTTCCTATGGACATCTAATCATTTTGGTTTTAAAAGGTCCCACTCAACTGACCTGTGTATCTATGTACTTAAGAAAACAATATCTAAATACATTGACAGTAATTCAACTATTTATAGCTGTTTCCTAGATATAAGTAAGGCATATGATAGGGTGAACCACAATATTTTATTTGAAAAACTAGAAGACAGGAAGATTCCCATGTACATATTAAACGTATTGAAATTTTGGTATTCCCACCAATCTTTCACTGTTAGGTGGGGCAATATACTATCCGAGTGTTTTGGCTCCTCTTGCGGGGTGAGACAAGGCTCCTTGCTCTCCCCTATGCTGTTTAATGTGCATATTGACGGATTAATTGCTTCACTTAATGAGGCAACAGTGGGATGTTTTAGTTTATGCCGATGATATCTATAAGTTATTTATCCTTGTGTTAAGGTATTAATAAGTCACTCTGTTAAAGGTCTGTATCGGCTACTAAAAGTTTCCAAAGTGTATTCGAAGAAACATGATAGTTTTTGCGATATTAAAAAGAATAAGGTTATGCAATTTCATCCTAACAGCTCTAACCAGCCAGCTGATATAAGGTTTAAAATGAATGGTGAAGTAATTGAGGAAGTACAATAGTTTAAGTATTTGAGTCAAACTATTACCAGTTCCTTAAGTGATGACTCGGATATAAGAAAATAATCTCGAAGCCTGTGTGCTAAAGCGAATATGACTATAAAGAACATTCGATTTTGTACAAGTGAAGCTAAAGACACTCTCTTTAGTACTTTCTGCAGTAATATATACGGACAGCAACTCTGAGTGAATTATAAAAAAGGTTCTCGCAGAACCCTAAATTTGATGTACAACAGGTCTTTTAAACTCTTACATAAATTATCGCCGAGATGCTCAGCTTCGCAACTGTTTTCTAGCCGCAATGTCCCGAGCTTACCGGAGGTAACAAGACGTGCTCAATCAACCAACCCGATTTTCAAAGGTATCCATGAGTCCTGCCATTTATCCTCTAAGCTATGGACTTGATGGTACGGAAACGTCTGTCTGTAGTCCCACTTAACTTCGACATTACAGTATTATTTCTAATCAATTGTATATATTTCTATCCTTAGTATATGAACTGTCATTGTATTAATAATATTTGTCATATGGACTATAGTCTGCCAATAAACCTTCTCATTTTCATTTTCAATAATAAATGCTTTGAGCTCCATAAATCAGTTGGCACTTGCAGGAAAATGAGAATCTGTAAATGCGGCATGTTTCACATGATGGATAATTGGGGTAAGTTTGTGCATAAATGCAATAAAATTCACTGTTCTATATGTCATGAGAAATATAAGGCGGATGGAGTGAAGCATGTATGTTATATGAAAGATGCTAAGCCTAAAAATAGCCCTTGTATAACCGTGTACTACGATATAGAAACATACACAAACGCTAAACCAAAGAGGTTAACCCACACTTACTTGTAAGCCAGGCTATTTGTGATGAGTGCATGGAGATCGAGTGTAATGAGTGTCACAAATGTGGAAAACGGACAAACGTTTTTAAAATTGCACACGACAGCCCTGTGAAACTATTTGTATCCTATTTTGTCAAGTTAGTTGACAAGTTAAAAAAAATGACTGTGTATATGCTTGCCCATAACGGGGCAAAATTTGACACACAGTTCCTTTATAAAGAGATGCTTCAACACGAGTCATCTGACATATTTACAGGTGATCCCTTGAAAAGAGGCAAAAAACTAATACAGATGAAGATAAGAGCAAATGTACAGTTTAAAGACACCCTGCTGTTCACACCTTGTAAATTAGCAAAGCTACCGAAGGTCATGGGCGTAGCCGCTGAAGTTTCGAAAAGGTACCTTACACATTTCTCACTAGCGAAACGTTAAATTACATAGGACTACCTCTACCCAAACATTACTTTAACTACACCAACATGAGTGATAGTGAGCGTGAAGATTTTGACCGCTTCTACAATAGTTTTAATGAAGCTAGTCCATACAATATGAATGTGAACATTAAGCACGCGCACATCATTCCCGCAATAGAGTATGTTTCCAGGCCTTTAGAAGGATGTACATAGCCTGTTTCAAATGCGATCCACTGCAGGTCGCAACCACGATCGCTTCATTATGTTTTGCGGTGTTCAAGAATAACTTCATACCTAAAGACACCTTAGCCGTCATTCACAGAAATAATCCCCGCAGTTATGGGCACAAGGCTATTTACTGGCTCATACACCTACAACAACAGACCGGGGTATACAAAAAGCACGCCTGCAACACGGGGGAAGTACCCATTAAGGTCAATGGTCGTGTTTTTTGGGTTAATGGTCTAAGTGAGGATCCAACCACTTGTGAGAAGACTGTGTACTCCTTTAACGGCTGCTGATGGCATGGATGCCCACGCCATGATTGTGCCGTCACAGTGAACCTCTATGGAAGATCCTCTGACGACAGTCTCGCATGGACCCGTAACCGCGATCAACTTATAGGCTGACAGTTCACTCACAAGATTGTGTGGGAGCATGAGTATGATGCACGGTTGGAAACAGATGACCAGTACCGTGAAGAAATAAGGGCCATCAAGCGTTCACTGGTGTTGAATCCTCTCAAATGCGGCGATAGCTTGTTCGCCGGACGTACAAATCCATTCAAGCTATACTTTCCACCTACGGAGGGCGTGAAACTCCATTACTACGACTTCTGTTCTTTATATCCCTACGTGATGAAGCACAATCCGTACCCCGTGTGCGCCTTAAAAACTGGTGGGTCCCGCTATGCCAACCATGGAGGAGTTCTCAGCTAACTTGAGTGAGCGCTACTTTGGATTCTCTTAAGTAGACGTGCTCCCCCCTCGCGATTTATGGATGTCGATCTTACCAGTCGTTATAGATCACAGACTCATGTTTCCCCTGTGCGTGAAGTGCGAAGAGGAGAACAACGGTGATTGTAATCATACAACCAATCAGCTTAAGCCCAGAGGTGTATATACAAGCCCTGAGCTGGACCTAGCCGTTCGCCATGGCTACAGAATATTGAAGATACATGAGGTGTGGAGATTTCAGAAGCTACCCAACCTTTTCACGCCATATATAAAAGCTTTTTTGAAGGATAAGATAGAAGCATCGGGGTATCCGCGAGGAGTTGATACCGAAGATGAAAAAACGGCTTATATTCAGCATTACCGTGCCCGTGAAGGTATACAGCTTGACCGTTCCCAAATTAAGAAGAATCCTGGCAAGCGCTTTAGTGTAAAGTTGTGTCTAAACAGTCTTTGGGGAAAATTTGCACAGAACATTGGCAAAGGGAACGTTCATTTGGCACAAAGTTATAGTGAAGTCTGGGATTATGACAACGCTCCGATAAAGAAGATATGGAGATCGTGAATGTAGGTAATACTTACCTAATAATGTACAACATCACTGAACTGGCCACAGATACCTCACGGGTTACAAACATACTTGTTGCCAGCTTCATAACGGCCTATGCTGCATCAAGCTTTGGGGGCTACTGCACTCTCTTGGACGGAGGGTGTTGTACGCTGACACAGATAGCGTAATATTCACAGCGAGGGAGGGTGAATACATGCCTGCTATCGGGGAATTCCTCGGAGAGTTAACTGACGAGATCAAGGATGAGTATGGTGATGGTGCATACGCTGACTCATTTGTATCAACAGGGCCAAAAACTTATAGGGTACGGGTGAGGGTGGGGTAGGATATGAAATATATCGTGAAGGCTAAGGGTATCACGCTTAACCAGGCGAACCGACGAGTCGTTAACTTTGACTCGTTGAAGGATCTAGTGTGCTTGGAAGCTAAGGGCAACCATCCATCCCAACTGACTGTGGGGACCCACAATTTTCGGGCGCAGAAACTGGGGTGTGTGAAGAAACTTAGGGGCACGAAGGTATGCCGTAACACCTATAGGAAACGTTACCAGGTGCCTGGTACCTACGATACCGTACCCTTTGGATACCTTAATCCTTGAGTGTTTATATATATATATATATGTGTGTATTGTTAACGATATGTTTGTTTCTTACGTATATTTGATTCAATTAGTGTTTCATTTTCTTCTTTGTGTCCGTGCGTGTGTACAATCCTAAGCTCCGACCACTGTAAGCTCGGTCATGTGACTCCTGCTACTACCTGGGCATATCTCTATCCCGGCGTGCTCAGTTGACCGCTACATGCCCATATGCTCAGACGCGTATTCTCTCACGTAGACGAAAAATAGTTCAACGTTTATGAAGTGGTATTCGGTAAGATGGAAGATGTGGTGAATACTGAAAGACTGCCTATCCCCCCTTCCTTTGAGACTTTTAAGGATACATTGAATCGCGCGAGGGAACAAGATATTCAAATATTCTATGGATATTCTGGCGAGAGAATTGCCGGATTTCGCGGCACAAACGATGTAATGGACTACGTTGTGGGGCTAAATTGTATAAAAGCGTACATATACCGTCAGGTGAAAGAAACAAAGCGTGCAGAAGAGAAGCATCAGATATGGATAATGAGTATTGTTGATGAGTGGTGTGACAGGCTGTATTATTTCATGCTGCATCATACCGAGTACGTGTACCCTGCGGCTGAGAATGTAAACCTTGTCATCATGGACAAGCTAAACTACTTTTACCATTACATTCGCAGTGAGGTTGAGGCTAAAGGCCTGTGTGAGTTTTTGATAGAATTTAGAGACGAGTATCGATTGTTAAACAAAAAGTATAAATACGGTCACATGTTTCTCTCAAATAGCGCACCGGATTGTGAATAAAATGTGTTTAGTTCGTGAAATTCAACCTAAGCGAAAATGTCTGGTGCGTATTCTGGGGAGTGGGAGTGATAAAACATTAAAACCGGTATTGCTTCATGTATCGGAAAATTTCTCAAAACACCTACCCAGTATAATGGGATACAAGTATTCACGTTGGAACAACGCCGTACACGTTTTATCAGCTTATTGTGTGACTCGCTCCTCCCGTCGAGTCGATCCGCCTACCCTTGGCTCATAGTCATCTCAGAGCTTGAACTGACTGGACCTGCACTCCTCGAATACAATGGAACTTCCTTTGAGAAGCATTCTCAATGCCTCGTACGATGTGTCCGTGACGAAGTCATTGTGCGTGTTCAGGCGTGAAACCGGCATCATTAACTATGTACTTGAAACGATTTGCAGGCAAGCAAACTCTGGTAAACTTTATGCTATTTATTTAAGTGTTGAGGAGATGAATAGAGTCTTCATGATAGTTGAGAAGTGGGGTGAGGACCGTCATAAAATACCTGCAGGTGTAGGTACAAGACGAGAACAGATTAATGATGCTCCCTCATATGCCGTTGTTTGTACGTTGTGTATAAATAACGATCAGCCATGCATTGATATACGACTGATGTGGAAGAATGCATCTGATTATAACGTTCTTGTCCCTACGCGAAACCGATTCATCCTCGACAGAATGTTTGAAATCGTTGGATTCCGCAAGCTGAATCCCATATTAGACGCGCGTGTTACGGATATGACTTATTTTGACACGGTTCTTGAATACGCATACACCACTCTGCTCGACGGATTTATCGAATGTAGGAATGAACAAGGCGAGAATGGTCTAGATATGGATGCTTATTTAAAAGGTTTAGACACTTCGAAATATCCCGAACTTTGGTACAAAGGACTTGAGCGGTACAGGGCAGAGCTCGCCTACACTGTTCACCCTGAAGAGTTGTACCTCTATATAATGAGCAGCTGTCGTTACGACTTGGAAGATTATTTCAATTGCCGCTATGCAGTGTGAAGAATTCACGATTGAAAAGCTCGGGTCGGTAAGAATAATAAACCCTCGATTGGAAAGGAGTGTTTATAAACTTGTATTTAATAATGATGTGGTAGCTAACGATACCCTCTTTTTGTAAAGTGGGCAAAAAAATAGTATTGAATGATATGAAGGCCATTTACATCGAGTATAGGAGCCCGCACACCTTTAACGGTGAAATAATGTTAAATCGTATTTACTGCGTAGTGCAAAACAATAATGATGTGATTGTAGTCTCGATTACTTGGGAGTTTAGTGTTTTAGTTTAGCGCAGTAGAACATAAAGTATTTTGATGTATATTTATTTTCAATATATTTAATTATTTAATATAATTGTATATATATATTTTTTTTCCTATACTAATATGTTGTTGATTATACTCCATCGTTTTGTATATTATTATTTTATTTTCAATATATTTAATTATTTAATATAATTGTGTGTATATATATATATATATATTTTTTTTTCCTGTACTAATATGTTGATTATACTCTGTCGTTTTGCATATTATTTTTTGTTTATATATATATATAATATATATATATATATATATATATATATATATATATATATATATATATATACCTTACCTTACAACCTTACAAAGGTTTCACGCGATGACTTCTCATTTCGCGAAGGGCAAGCTATATATATACAGGGCGTCCCAAAAAAATGTATACACACTTTAACAGCTGATAGCTCAATTGATGTTTCTTTCTTTCCAAGTTAAACCCATTAGAATTAATAATGGCAGTCAGACTAAGCTTTGAACAAAGGAAATTCATTCTAAAATGCTACTGGAAGTGTGAAAACGCAGTTGAAGTGCAAAGACAGTTTAGGAGGGAGTTTCAAACAGATCCACCAACGCGACTTACCATCACTCGAATTAGAGATAAGTTTGAAGCCGATGGAACTGTTCAGAATGTCCACAAGAAGCGTTCCCGAAGACCACGGACATCGACAAGCCCCACAAAGCAAGAAAGAGTACTGGAAACGTATCACCAAAGTCCAAGAAAATCTGTGCGGCAAGCGAGTCGTGAGGTAGGAATTTCAGAATCGTCTGTCCAACGCATTTTGAAGCGCTGTCAATGGAAAAGTTACATTCCAAGATTAGTCCATGCTATTAATGAAGATGATCCGGACCGAAGAGTGGAGTATTGCGAGTGGTACTTGGCACGATGTGGATGTGGATTGGACGAAGGGGTTTCGTAGAATACCCTCCGCGTTCACCAGACCTCACACCACTAGACTTTTTTTTATGGGGATACTTAAAAGACAAAGTCTACGCTATAAAACCTGCAACAGTCGCTGAATTGAGAGCAGCCATTGAACGAGAATGCACACAAATACCAAACGAAATGTTTCGTGATGTTTGCGATTCCATTGCTTCGCGTTATCAGCAGTGCCTGGACCAGAACGGACGTCAGTTTGAAAACAGGCGTTGACAAAACAATTAAATATTGTCTGTAGATTCTATTACATTTTGAAAATGAAATGTATTTTAATAAACACTGCCTTTATAAGTATTTAAAGTGTGTATACATTTTTTTGGGACGCCCTGTATACACACATATATATTCCTCTTTCGTATTTCTTATGCTATTATTATTTTTTATTTTATTTTTCTTTATCATATATATTCCATCTTTTGTATAGGATTGTATATTAATTCTTTATATATTTCGTGAAATTTATTCCAATAATTCGTCTAAACAACAGAATGATGTAATGGTGTTTTATTTAATTCTTTTGATTGTATATATAAACGATATTATTATTTAATTATGTGTATACCAAATGGCTGGTTAGGCCTTCTAAACCGACTGACGGATTTCTAAGCCAACTGTCAAGAATATCTGAATAGCGCAATCTGTCAGCTGAAAAGTTAATTAACATATATACACCTGCCTTCTAGGTCTTCTACGTCAAATGTCGGGTTAAGCGAACTGGCGGATTAAGCCAACTGGCGGGATAAGCCAACTGGCGGAAAGCCAACTGTAAAGAATATATCGCAAGCGTTAAAACATAATTTCCTAAGTCAATATTTAACGTTTTTGAGTTTTTGTTGCTAATGCCATAGAAAAAAAATGCGCATCTTTTGGTACAAATTTCGTCCTTGTAGGATGAACTATAAGGGTGATATGATTTAAGAAAATATAAATTTTTGCAAATAAGTAATTTAATTTAGAACCCTTTTTTCGTTTCTCTCAAAACCACAAAAAATGACTTAGGAATATATGTTATGACTCTGACGATATGCTTTAATGAAATAAATAGCCTTCTGAGCCAACTGGCTGATTAGGACCTTATAAGACAGCGGGCGTTCGGATGAACTCTCAATATGCGTTTGGCAGGAGCCAGGCGAACAATCCTCTCTCCTTCTTAGGTTAGGGCTTAGGTTAGGTTTCCCTTTGTGGGGTGAGGCCGTCCCACCTCTCTCCCAAAGACCCTCCTCCTTTCTCTCCCTCTCTTAGGTTAGTATACCCCTATGGGGGTGAGGCCGTCCCATCTTCTGCCCCAAAGAGGGAGTTCCCTTCATTGAATTTGGGGGATAACCCCTCCACCTTATTGCATAACAGCTTGCAACATTCCCCCTCCCTCTTTTTGCATAACCTCTTGCAACCCCCCCCCTTTACAACATTGATTAACATTTGCATTGCACTCTCTTTTTGCGTTCATACTACTGTAGCCGATCCAGACCTTTAACAGAGAGACTTATTAACACCATATCATCGGCATAAACTAAGTTATTTATCCTTGTGTTATCTATACAACATCCCACTGTTGTCTTATTAAGTGAAGCAGTTAATCGATCAATATATATACCACTAAGCCTATTTACAGTTGTTTATTGTATCAGAAAATAATTAAAGATTGTGAACAGATAGTGCGGTGCATTTCGCCTAAAGCTTGAACAGCGAATGAGTGTTGTGAGGTTAGTGTATCAGTGCGACAACATTTATGAAGCTCATTGAACATATGAAAATTTGTGGAATATAAGACCTCATCGATGAAAAACATAAATCAATCAAAGAGAAATTTGAAAAGTATGGTTCTATTCAGCAAGCTCCAGTGCCGAAGACCCTTCTCAGCTACCACACAAGAAAACATGGACACAATAGCAACTGTAATTACTCAGTCTTAATAAATCAATTTGTCGATTATCTCAAGAGCATGATTTAGCTTGCAATATAATATGGCGTATATTGAAGGCTATGAATTGCAAACCTTATAGTCCACGATTGCCGCAAGCCTTGTCCGATGATGATCCTGATCGAAGGCTTCAATTCCCTGAAGTCTTTTAAAATCATTGTGCTGAGGAGGAAGGTTTTGTGGATTCCATATTGTGGACCAGTGAGGTTAAGTTTATGTTTAATAGGAATGTAACAGACATAATTCATATTCCTGGGATGAGGAAAATCCTCATAATGTTGTGACAGCTGAATTAATGTCCCCTGGAGTTATGGTGTGGAGTGGTATAACTTCCACAGGCATAGTGAGTCCTTTATTTTTCCCAAATGATACATTCACTGATGAATCTTGTTTATATCATTTAGAAAATAAAGTTCTTCCAACACTATCGAATCATGTTGATAGGGACACATTCTTGTGGTAGCAGGACGGTGCTCCTCCGCACTACAAACAAGAGGTCAGATTACACAGCTCAACAAAAAAAATTTTTATTTCGTTGCCAAGGAAATTCGTACGAATTTAGGGTATTTTGGGGTTGCTGAATTCCAAAATGAAAGTAGTTTTTCCGATTTGGCTCTAGTTCTTCAGATAATGAATACCCTCAATTAATAGGAAACGTAACCATAACGCGTGCGTCTGTCAAAGCAAGCATCTGAACTTTTAGCATTCAGACTAAAAGAAAAGAACTGTCTACAGCCAGAAGCTAAAATAACAGGTTATCGGACAAGAGAGGCGGGACTTCTTCCTTACTTCAGCAAAGATGAAGAACTTGTATACTGCAATAACATCCCTGGACTTGTTCTTCAAATGGGACTGGAATATCGACCAGGAGATTGGCGGCTTTTTATAGACAGCTCCAGTAGAAGCTTGAAATGTGTTTTATTGCACAATGGTAACCGATATGCATCTCTTCCAATTGCTCACTCAACAAAACTTAAAGAAGAATATGAAAATATCAAAATGGTCCTGCAGAAACTCTGCTATCATGAGCACTAGATGCCTATTTGTGTTGATCTAAAGATGGTAAACTTCTTGCTTGGGCAGCAAAGTGGATATACGAAGTACCCTTGTTTCATCTGTTTATGGGATAGTAGGGCAAGGCAAGATCATTGGAAAAAAGTGACATGGCCTTCAAGAGAAAACATGACTGTAGGTGCAGCGAACATCATTAACGAGCCTTTGGTTGACAGGGAAAAAATCATCCTCCCACCACTTCATATCAAGCTGGGACTAATGAAACAATTTGTTAAGGCCTTGGACAAAGATGGCGATTGCTTCAAATACATTTGTAGATCGTTCCCTGGACTAAGTATGGAAAAACTAAAAGCTGGAATCTTTGATGGCCTTCAAATCCGTACACTTATCAAGGGTTCTAATTTCACAAAATTTATGAGTGGTGTTGAAGCTTCTGCCTGGTGCAGTTATGTCTCAGTTGTCAAGAACTTCTTGGGTAACCACAAAGCAGACAATTATGAAGAACTGGTGCAAAACATGCTCACAAACTTTGAAAAGTTGGGTACTAATATGAACATAAAGGTACACTTTCTCCATAGCCACTTACACAGATTTCCGGATAATCTTGGTGATTTTAGCGAGGAACAAGGGGAGAGGTTTCATCAAGATATCAAGGTGATGGAGGAAAGGTATCAAGGCAGATGGGACAGACACATGATGGCAGACTATTGCTGGAACCTCCAACGTGATTGTCCTGATAACCCACATAAAAGAGAATCGTACAAACAGAGATTTACTATACATTAATTGTAATTATGCGAATCAGCTTACTGTGTTTATCTGTTATTATACCGAATAAAATGCCATTATGTATTTCATGTGTTTACTTTTGTATGATTTAAGACAATTTCAATACGATTTGTAAGTAGGCTCCGCCTGAACATTAAATTTTTTGCATTTTTACGTGTTTCAATGGGGTACCAATTATCTCATAAATTAGAGCCAATCTAGCAAAACCGATGTCATATTCGGAATTAGCACCACAAAGTTACCCCAAAATCACTCTAATATGATTGGCAATAAAATGAGTGTTAACCAATGTTATAGTTGGATCAACAATTCCCTCGAAGATGGAAAGGTCGCCGGGGACCTGTCGAGTGGCCAGCTTGGTCACCCGATCTTATCCCTATGAACTTTTTTTTCCGAGGGGGGGGGGGGGGGGTTACACTCGTGAAAAGTTTATGGAACAAAGTCAAGGACACTTCAAGAGTTGTAACAACGAATTACCAATGAATTCGAAGCCATATCACAGGATCTTACAAAGAATGTCTGTCGATCAGTAGTCGGACGTTGTGAACTATGTGTTGAAGTTGAAGGAAGACACTTTCAACATTTAAATAAACAATTATTGTTGCTTTTCTTATTATTGCTGTACTTTAAATAAAATTGTTAAATATCGCATAATTTTTAAGATATTACGTATATATAAAAGTTTACAAGTAATTTTACAACACCCTGTGTGTATATATATATATATATATATATATATATAGGGTGTCCCATAAGTCCGGCATCATAGGAAAAATAATAAAAAAAGGCAAAACAAAAGCTTTTATTTACAGAACGTGCTCAATATGTCCACCATTGTTTTCAATACACAAATTCAGACATGATACCCAGTCACCAAGCAATGATGTCAGGAGTAATGGTGTTACATGCCCCAATAATGCGCTGCCGCAAATGTTCAACACTCCTAATTTTATCTGCGTATACCAGCGCTTTCAAGTGGCCCCAGAGATAAAAATCTAGTGGCGTGAGATCCGGGCTTCTAGCTGGCCATTCCACAGGCCCTCGACGTCCTATCCAATGACCAGGGAATTGTTGGTACAGGTATTCCCTTACTTGGGTGCTGTAATATGCAGGAGCGCTGTCTTGCTGGAACCATGTTGGGAAATTTCCTTCTTCGTTCAAGACACTGGGAAATGCTTCTTCCTTGAGTATACGTAGGTACGTGCCTCCATTGACGTGTTCATCGAAAAAGAGGGGGCCGATGATGTGATCCTTCCAAATGCCACACCATCCCATCACCCGAGATGCACCTTGTTCCTTTGAAGAGGTACACCAGTGAGGGTTGTTTTGAGACCAGTAGCGGGTGTTCTGTCGATTTACCTCACCATATCCATAAAAAACAGCCTCGTCACTGAACAGAATGGTGGACGGGAAATTGGCATCCGGAGCATATTGTTCCGTAGCCCATTCACAAAATTCCATCCGCCGGTCGGGATCATCTTCGCTTAATTTCTGTAGGATCTGAAGTTTATATGGATGCCATTTGTGAGCCTGAAGAATGCGATGGATGCTACTTTTCGACACTCCTGTCTCGGCGGACAATCGCCGAAGAGACTTATTGGGACTTCTGTTAAAATGAGCCAGGATAGCAGTCACTGTATCATCGTCAGTGGACCTCCTTGAAGGTCCACTGCGTGGTTTATCTTCTATGGATCCTGTTTCCTTAAACTTTGCAACAAGTCTGCTAACACAACTCTGTGTTATTGGCTCGCGGTCTGGATGCAGTCTGTTAAATTCAGCAGCGGCCTCTCTTTGACTCCGATTTCCTATGAGTAGAATTATCTGGATTCGTTCTTCCTTGCTCACAGACATTATGACCTGTAGAAAGAGAAAAATATGAATAATGGTTTGTAGAAATAGAAAAATATGAATTTCTCCTATGATGCCGGACTTATGGGACACCCTCTATATATATATATATATATACGTATGTGGTGAACCAATTGAGAAGTAGAAGAATTTAAGTATTTGGGTCAAATTATCACCAGCTGCTTCAGTGATGACTCAGATATAAGGAAACAATATCGAAGTTTCTGTTAAAGCAAATACTACTATTATATAACCATATTTTTCGTACTTTGTTCGTTACTATCTAAGAACAACAATTTTGTGCAAATTACTCAAAAGTTTTCTGGCAGAATTCTAAATCTGATCAATAACACATCTTTTAGACTGCTGCATAAGTTACTTCCAAGATGCTCAGCTTCTCAAATGTTTGCTAACCACAGTGTCTCGAGCTTTCTGGAAGTAACAAGACGTGTTCAATACAGTCTGATGTAAAGAATTCAGAACTCGGACAATGCAGTTGTTCAAGCTATTCATCAGTCCTGATTTGTCTTCTAAAGTATGAGCTTCATTCAAAACGTTTATCCGTACCTACACTTAACATCGACATTGCTATTTTAGGCTACTTTTATTTTTATTTTTAACCAATTTTGTTCTTAATTTTTATTATTACTACTTCTGTTATGAACTATTGGTTTGCCTATAAAATTTTTCGTTTCATTATTATTATTAATTATTATTATTATTATTATTATTATTATTATTCGGCTTTCTCTCCCAGAGTGACGTCCTTTCCCCGGTGACCCCCATAAATGATAATGATGATAATCGCTCATTGTTTCTCTTCCAAACCATTACACAGTTCGTGGGTTGGTGTGACGAAGTTGCACTTGAAAATTCACCGATAATAATTTACAATACAGGTGTTACACTTGATACGGCAGCGTGAACCCAGTGATATATTTCTTCATATTATTTATTTCATAAAGGAGCAGAGTTATCTTCTCTGACGAGAACACGTTTGCGTCTACAACTCACGGCCGTCTACGGTGTTGGCGACAGGACAACACGAGATACGTATACCCGCCAAAATATTTACGAAGTGGCACGGAGTGGGCACGTGACGGCGAATGTGTGGGGATGGATGCACCTGCAAGGACTAGGAGAGCTGACTGAGATCCACGGGAGGTTTACGGCAGATCAATATATGGAGATCATGGAGGAGGTGATGCCGCCTTCTGTACGCGCGTATGCCCTGCCCTATCCTGAGCAGATTATCTTTATGCAGATATGTTGTATTTGTGTGTTATAGAATATTATACTATTACTAGAGTAAGATTTATGTATTACACGCATTTGTATGTCCGGTTTTCACATTTACATGGGACGAATAATGGTCATAAAATTGTTCTTTAACTCTTTCAGTACTATGACAACACTTTAGGATTTTATTCTGGATAACTGCAGACTGTATTATTTGTATAAAACGGCGCACAATTACATTTAGCTGAGAAACCCCTAATACATAGGGGTTAAAACATATCTCGAATAGTGGGTTACTGATGAAGCGTATGGATGAAATATACTTCTACTTTTAATATTTAAAATCCATTTGTAGGACAACTCTCCCATCCACACCGCCAGGATTGTTAGAAGGAGGTTCGAGGAGCAGCCTAGTAAGGGGTGTGACCTCACCCTTAGCCACCAACTGCTGGATCACACTATGGCTGAGTGGGATATGTTCCGAAGGAACTCACACATCATACATAACAATGTTGCATCTATGCCACACAGATTACAAGATGTAATAGACAATAATGGGGGATAGACCAGATACTAACCTTGGACCGAGTATAGCTGTGCCACTTATGTTAATCTATGGCAAATTGTGAGCATTTTGTATGATAAACTATTTAGTAAGATATTCTCAACCATTGCATATTTGTTGTAAAAAGAATTGGTGTTTTATTGTATATGTACACAGTGTATATATATAATATATATATATATAATATATATATATATATATATAATATATATATATATATAATATATATTATATATATATAATATATATATACACGCACAGTACTCTTTGTTAAGCACTAATAATATTTCCATACTGATAATACAACAGGAAATCTGAAAAACATTAATGGGTTTATCTGTCCATCGTGATTAAATCATTATCTCTCCACAGTTATAATACAAATACAATCTGGAAAACACTATTAATATAATAGGCATCAGCCACAAACCGATGGTGATATTCTGCTTCATGGAACCGTCACCTTACGGTTTCTACTGACACGCCCATATGTAGTCTCTTCTGAACGGCGACAGCAAGTAACCATGTCAACACCAATGTTTTTCCAATGAACGTCATTTCACAAACATTAGTATAATATTGTATGAATTTAAAAGTATATATAAATATGTTTATGCTAGTATAACCGTGGATTATTATTATGTGATTTTGATAATCAGTTACTGTTATTCAGATCGAAACTGTTAACAAGTTCTTTGTGTAACAATCGATAAGCCATTTCCCTCTAACTCTCTCTGCCCCTCTACCTCGCTCTCTCTCTCACTGTCTCAATCTTTTTCTCATTCAATGTCAATACATATATATATATATATATATATATATATATATATATATATATATATATATATATACCGTATATATATATATAATATATAATTGTGTATATTCATAAGTTAGTAAAGGTTTAAAGCTGCACACGGACTCTACAAACAGCTTTATTAGTATTGTTGCATAATGATTTAATATACGCGAGACTGGTGGGTGGGGAAGAATGAGTGAGTGTGGAGGATGGTTGTGTAATGTCTATTTTTTGGTTCAAATTCACTAGCATATAAACAGTCGTATTGTTGTATCTGTTCATATAGACTTGTAGTAATTATGGAAAAACTATATATGCTTACAACATGGTATCGTATGTGGTACCTTTATTTCTTAATTAGGTTAATATTGGATTTTACTCCCAGTCACAAGCAGTCGAACAAGTATTATATATTGAATTGCCATTAAAAACTGACTAAAGAAATATATATCTTATCTTGTGCAAATTTGTTCAAATGTACCTTTTTTAATGTATATATTTCCTGTTTTGGCTATAATGTACTTTTTACATAAAATATTTTTCCTGATTTGGCTATTTTTTGGCATTTATGATATGTATATATTAGTGATGGATCGAGTGGTCGGTTTTTCACAACCGCGGTTGCGGTTGTGTTTGCGGTTGTCGAATTTTTTTTCCAACCGCGGTTGCGGTTGCGGTTATCATATACTAGGAAAAATGCGTAATTATTAACTGGATTTAGCCACTATAGTGCGATTTAGCCACACTTGGTACATAATATATACTAAATAGTATTTATTTAGTAAATACCTTATGTTGAACACAAGTTTTGCAATACACCGCTACCGCTATTTGTGTGTTGCAAAACTTGTGTTCAACATAAGGTATTTACTAAATAAATACTATTTAAATGAAGTATATTCTAAACTTATATAGCTATTATGAAAGAATAGGTCAAATTAATTAAAACCATATTTTGCACTAAGTGTGTTACCAGGATGAGGGACGAGGACCCATCGCACTGTTCATCCCACCTACCACTTTCCCCAGCCTCCACCCATTGGAAAGTTATGGATTATTATTCAATTGAAAAACTGATGTCAAACTTAATGACAGGCAGTGTGAATTTCAAGAATAATATTTTTGCTGCATTTTCACCTTTCAAGCGGCAACGCCTCTCATCGTACAACGTTCCCGCTCCACTGGAGAGCTGCTCGCTTGGAATGCTACTTGAAGGGCAAGCAAGATATGTTCTTGCAATACAGCCAAGTTCTTTGTATTTTAGTTCGTTATCTTTCCACCACTGAAGAGATCATCGTCGGGAGCAATTCTTTTTTCTTTGTGATAGTTGTCTAGAAGAACTCGCATCTTCTTGTTGATCCTTGGTGAACTTTCTTCTTCTTCACTGCTTGAACTCAAAAATGGGTTCATCGAGTCCAGTAGTGACGACTTTGAAGAACTTGGCTCAGGAGAATCAGTCATTCGGGCTCTTTTTGGCTGCTTTTTGACTGGTTCAGGGTTTGTTCAGGGTTAAAATTAACTAAGCTTTTACAACCGCAACCGCACTTATGGAACGGCGGTTGCGGTTACGGTTGCGGTTGTGAATTTTTGTGCGGTTGTAGTGCGGTTGCGGTTGCGGTTGCGGTTATTCGATCCATCACTAGTATATACACACTATTTTGGTCAATTTGTCACTTTTTTTTTATTTCTGGCTACTGTTTCAAGTTCTGGCTTGTTTTTTTATTCTAATTGGATTCAGTTTGGTGGTGTTTGTGATAGAATTATGACGTGCCATTCGTGTGATTTCGACTTTGAGGACCTGATTCGCCATGTAGACCTAGATGAAGACAAAGCATTGGATGTTTTTATCAATCACGGCGTTATTCTCTCATCCTTAACTTGCCCGAAATGTGACAGTGAGTGCCTAATACGAAAAGATTAGAAGATATCTAGGTGAAATAACCAATATTAACCTGTTAGGTTAATTTAATGCCCGGTTAGGTTAATTGAATGCCTGGTTAGGTTAATTGAATGCCTGGTTAGGTTAATTGAATGCCCGGTGAGGTTAATTGAATGCCCGGTGAGGTTAATTGAATGGCCGGTGAGGTTAATTGAATGGCCGGTGAGGTCAACTGTACGACCTTGATGATTGGTTAGGTTAAGTCGTGATATTTTCGTTAGTTTGAACGAAAATGACGAACAAATTTTTCTAGTCAATTTTGAGTTTTTTTGCACAAATGTGATATCCGTTTCCTGTGAAAATGTGTAGTTTTTGAGATATCTTCACCTAAAGATAGGTGAAGATATCTCGAAAACTATGCATTTGCACAGGAAACGGATATCACATTTGTGCAAAACAAATCAAAATTGACTAAAAAAATTTGTTCTCGTCAAAAAACCTGACTGGGAGTAATAACCAATTTTTACCCTTAATTAAATATAAATTATTAATTCATTGAATTAAATATCTACAAAATTGCCTAGGAATTGGCGACATAGCCTATTGGGAATGGAAATAATTGTCATCCATAGAACCCAATTGGGCCACCTAACAAAAAGAAAAATTTATTTCGTATTCAAAATTTTCCACTGCTGACTCCTGAAAATTACTTCGAGAGAAGAGTCAACGAACTTTGAAAAATCAGCGAATTCCTGAGACGATTTAAATTTTGCAGCACTCGGAGCTTGTGATGTTGAGCGATGCTTTTAAGCAGGGAAGGTGTACTTAATCTTCCTATAAGTTCTGAGTGAATAACAAGTAATATAAACCTACTAACTCAAAAGGATAGGCCTATACCTTCAGGAATTTAATATAGTGATCGCCTATATTAATTAAATCAAATCAACTCGTTGTGTAACTCCATCGTATAGCGGCCCTACATCGAAAAAGATCGTTGCGCCCTACAACCAAAAGCAAGGCCCAACGAAATAATAAGGTAAGGTAATTTCTTTCTTTACCATTAAGCAGCGCTAAAATACCGAAGGCACATAAACTTAACATTAGCCAATTAAAACACTACTTTAACGAGGTCGTTTGAAGACCTCCACAAAACATAACTCTTTCAAGAAAATTCGTAGGGTTTTTGTCGTTAACTCTCCACTGAAATCTGCTGGAAATTTCCAACGGATGAGAGGTATCAGGCAATCAACCCATAGCCCTATATAGTTTTTTCAAAGTAATCACAATGGAACCTTATTACTGTTCACGATCATATTGATCGTTTATCTTTATGAACCCAGATATTACATTATAATTAGGGGCCGTTCAAAAATTATGTAACACTATTTTTGGTTAAACTTGACACTCCAGTTCCCCCAGGAACGTTCTGTAACGCTAGACCAGGTATCCCCTAACATGTTATGTAACAATTCCCCCATCCCGCACCCTACACGTTACGGAACGTTACAAGGGGGGGGGGGGAGGTTTTAGCAAAAATAGCGTTACGTAATTTTTGAACGGCGCCTTACCTGTATGTCAATGCTATATGTTGTTGGATTCTGTTTTCTCCCCTCCACCCCACCTACCCTCATTTGGGGTACCTTGACCATCGCTGCGGTGTTTCCACATGTACAGAGTCGCCTGTGAGGCGAGGAACATTACATATGCGGGCAACTGTACATAGGTTATATTCTCTTGAGTGGAAACACTTTTTGGTCTACCACTTCCAGCTTTCTTTTCAATCGATTCTGTTTCTCGAATTTTCTTTATCAATCTATTACTGATCTTTCATTCCCGTTTCTTCCACGAAATTCTTTCACGATTCTTTCACCGGCCCATCCTTTCTCGGTGAAACACCCTTAAAACACACCTTGTCATTTATGCTGAAAAACCATGATTACAAGAGTTGCAAAAAGCTTAAGCTATCAAATTACACATATACACCTCTTGACACTTTGACACACGTTAATTCTAGTGATGCACCGGAGGGCCGGAACCTCCAGCTTAGTGTTTTTTCCTCCGGCCTCCGGCTGGAGGTTCCGGCCAATTGATTTATTTCAGTATTTATATATGTGTGTGTGTGTGTGTGTGTGTGTGTGTGTGGTCCGTCGTCTCATCTATTTAGGGTTTATATATTATAGTCCTGCTGTTTTAAATTATTAAGTCTTTAATAACTTAAACTTTATAAAAGTCGACTTTCTATGCTTTGTGTGTGCTAATTTCTTTAAAAAATTCCCATTGAACAGAATATCCTCAGGTTATGAAACTTATGATGTCTTGCTGAATGCTGAGTAAAGTAGCCTATATCAAATCAATTATTAATACAATCACTGATCACTCATAAAATAAATTATTATTACAGTCACTGAGAACTGAAATATTAATACAATCATTGATCACTCATAAAAGAAATTATTATTATTACAGTCATCTGAGAACTGAAATATTCGGATAGATGCAGAAATGAGGTTTTATAGTTTTATAGAATTAAAATTAAAAGTTGTCAGAATTGAGTTTGGTGTACTTGGCACCTCCGGCCAGAGGCCGGAGCAGGAGGTTTTCTAAAATGGCCGGAACTCCTGCCGGAAGTAGGAGTTGCCGACGCGTGAATAAAAGTGGGCGTTTTTGCGATTTCATGATATTGTTTTCAGTGACATATATTTTTGTTTCTTTCACTATGGATAAAGTTTAGCAGGTCAAATTCTGAAATTTTTATTAAATGTTCCTAACTAATTGTAATTATAGCAAGCCAAATTTCATGACTGTAAAATTTTTAATTTTTTAGTTACTGTACTTTAAACATTGGGACGTTTTTTTCTATTCATCCGATATATTCAATATTTAAAGAAATTGTTGTTGTGTTGGTTCGTGGTTTTAATTCTGGTTCCTCTAATGATTTGATGATATATATATATATATACACACTCCCATTACTCAATATAACAATGATATAATGAGCGTTATAAAAAAATCTGAAGGGGATCTATTTATCAACTTCCGCCAACTGACATTTCCTTCTTCCCAAAATTATAACAATAAAATATATACGAGCCAAAAAATCCTTCCATTTATTTTTGCTCATGAGAGATTTTTCGTGTCTAAAACACGTCAATAAATGCTTCAGAGTTTAATCTCTTGTCTCTTCACCGAGATTAATGGGTATCAGGAGAGGGTTTTACTTCACTTTTTATTATTATACCCAGTCACATAAAATAGTCGGTGAAAGCCTTGGTTTTATTTCATAAACGTACAGTTTAATCATCCTGCAGTTTGTTTTGTAGGACACTTTGCATATATATATATATATATATATATATATATATATATATATAGAGAGAGAGAGAGAGAGAGAGAGAGAGAGAGAGAAAGAGAGAGAGTTACAAGGAGTTACAAGGAAAAGTACCTCAAAAGGCCTTGCGGCCCATACCGAGGAGGGACCAATGGCAACGGGTGCCACGGAATTTTGTACACACTCAAATAGTGTGCAAGATTTGGTCTAACCTTTTCTTGAACTGATCCACAGAGGAACTGTTCACAACTTCTGAAGGTAACCTGTTCCATGTGTCACAGATCTTATACGTAAAGTAATTCCCACACACACTAGTCCTAAACCGTTTCAAATCCAACTTCCAACCATTGTTGCGAGTTGGGTTATCATTTAAACTAAACATACTTCTAAAATCGACATCGTTGAACCCGCGTAAGAGCTTGAAAACCTCGATCAGTTGACCGCGCAGCCTCCGAGTTTCCAGCGAAAACAAGTTCAGGGCGCGTAACCGTCGATTGTAGCACATATGCCTAACGGAAGGGATTAACTTTGTGGCCCTCGCCTGCACTCGCTCCAGCCTCTCAATATCTTTCCTGAGGGTGGGTGACCAGAACTGCACAGTATACTCCAGGTGCGGCAGAACAAGGGAATTGTACAGTGAGAGCACAATCTCCTTGTTCCGAAACTGAAATTGCCTCCTGATATAACCCAATAGTTTCTGGGCTTTCTTTTCCACCTCTACGCACTGTTTCGTAAACTTAAGGTCGCTGCTAATTAGCACACCCAAATCCTTTTCTAAATCAGTCACCTCGATATTACTACCCATCATCGAGTAGTCCGACTTGGGATTGGCGTAGCAAATGTGCATCACTTTGCATTTACCCAAGTTAAACGGCATTTGCCATTTTTCGGACCACTCTCCTATCCTACCTAGGACCGCACGCAGTTGCTCGATCGCTTCGGGCGTCCTAACATTGGCCTCAAGCTTGGTGTCATCAGCGAATTTGGCGATCCGACTGACGATGCCACCGTCGATATCATTTATGTAAATGATAAACAACAGTGGCCCCAAAACGGAACCCTGAGGAACCCCACTAGTGACCGAGGCCCAAATCGAACTGGCCCTTTAATTACAACCCTCTGCCGCCTATTCTTCAGCCAGTTTTCAATCCACCTACCTACTTCCCCACCGATACCCAGCGCGCGGAGTTTCGCTATTAGCCAGCGGTGAGGTACCTTATCAAAGGGTTTCTGAAAGTCGAGATAACGTATAACAATCGCCCTACTCTTATCGTACTCACTCAACATGACGTGGAAAAACTCGAGGAAGTTGGTGAGACACAACCTATGCTGTCTAAACCCATGTTGGGAGTCCCCAAGCAGCTTGTAGGAATCCAAATGGTCAACGATCCTATCAGCTATTATCCCCTCTAACAATTTACCTACAACTGAAGTGAGACTAATGGGACGATAGTTCCCTGGACTTTCGTGATCCCTTTTCTTAAAGATAGGGGTCACGTTGGCTTCCCTCCAGTTACCAGGCACCTGGCCCGTCTCCAACGATTTGTTGAAGACTGTAGCCAGGTGGGGAGCCACCTGGTCGCGCATCTCCCGCAACACTCTGGGGAGAAACTGGTCTGGCCCAGGAGCCTTAAACGCGCTCAGTTTGTCTATTCTATCGGCAACGACTGTCGCGGTACATCGAACACTATCCAGGCCAGCACCTTCGTGCCTGACGCCTGGCTCGTGGATGACACGGGTATCCTCCCTGGTGAACACTCCCGCAAAGTACTCATTAAGCACATTAGCGATGTCCGCGTCGGAGGTCCGCAGGACGCCGCTTCGGTCCTTTAACGGACCTATCATGCTTCTAATTGGCTTTCTACTATTAACATAACTGAAGAACTCCTTAGGGTTCCCCTTGCAGAGGCTTGCCACCCGTAGTTCTTCGTTACGTTTCGCTAGCCTAACCTTCGCCTTCACTTCCCTACACAGGCGGACATACGCTTCAGTGTTCTCATGGGAACGATTGGCCTTCGCCCTCCTATACGCTACTTTCCTATTTCGGGTAGCCGAAGCGATGTCACGATTGAACCACTTAGGCTGCGTTGAAGCAGGGGTGACCGGTTTTGAGGGTATGGCAGCAGACTGCAGCACCATAAACTCGTCCCGGAATACACTCCACACTCCCTCAACATCGCCACCGACCTCTAACCCCGTCTCTCCTATGCTATCCCTGAGGCTAAGAAAGTTCGCCCGCCGGAGATCGAGCTTACTGCCTCTCGAGTTACTACGTTTCACCCAAGGGACGCACACACGGAACCTAATAAGACCGTGATCACTCCCGCCCAACGATTCGTCAACGGTGAGGCCAGTGACGAGGTTGTCTTCGGTCGTGAATACTAAGTCTAGAACGCTTTCGCCTCGTGTAGGCTCGTTGACCCATTGAATGAGGAAGTTCTCATCAGCAAAGTCAACTAGCCTCCTCCCTTCAGCATCAGCAGTCCTGTTTTCCCACTTTATGCCGCGACAGTTGAAGTCTCCTAAAACTACACACACCTTATCCCCTAGCAGGCTACTGAGTTCGGTGTACAGGGCTGTATCCTCTTCGAGGAGGAGATGCGGAGGTCTGTACACCAAGATTAACCTATAGTTCGTCCCTCCCACGTTCAGATTGATGCCAAGCAACTCCCGTTCTGACCGGAACTGGCAGTCAACCGGACTCAACGTGGCCCTGACGTATATTAGTACCCCACCCCCCTCCCCACGGGTGCAGTCTTTGCGAAACATTCTATACCCTGGAATTTCGAACTCCTCAACGTAGTCCCTACGATCAGTATGAATCCAGGACTCGGTGATAGCAACGATATCCTGGTATTCTGATGCAAAGAGCGCCCGTAGCTAGCAAAACTTGTTCCTGATCGACCTAGCATTAAAAAGCATTGCACGGAGGGAGCCTCCCCTATTCTGACCGCCGCCTAGCACGACCCGTTTCCCGAACAGCCAGGGCTGTCGGGAGTTGAAGAGCCCCTCGCGAACGAGGGGACAACTTTCGCAGGAGCATGAGCCCCCTCCAACGTGGAAGGAGGGTCACCCACCTGTACCTGGACGCACCCTTCAGTTGAAGATACGTCCGCCACCGGCTCATCATCATCCCTCCCCGGTGGGAGAGAGAGAGAGAGAGAGAGAGAGAGAGAGTTACAAGGAGTTACAAGGAAAAGAAGTACCTCAAAAGGCCTTGCGGCCCGCACCGAGGAGGTACCAATGGCAACGGGTGCCACGGATAATTTTGTACACACTCAAATAGTGTGCAAGATTTGGTCTAACCTTTTCTTGAACTGATCCACAGAGGAACTGTTCACAACTTCTGAAGGTAACCTGTTCCATGTGTCACAGATCTTATACGTAAAGTAATTCCCACACACACTAGTCCTAAACCGTTTCAAATCCAACTTCCAACCATTGTTGCGAGTTGGGTTATCATTTAAACTAAACATACTTCTAAAATCGACATCGTTGAACCCGCGTAAGAGCTTGAAAACCTCGATCAGTTGACCGCGCAGCCTCCGAGTTTCAAGCGAAAACAAGTTCAGGGCGCGTAACCGTCGATTGTAGCCCATATGCCTAACGGAAGGGATTAACTTTGTGGCCCTCGCCTGCACTCGCTCCAGCCTCTCAATATCTTTCCTGAGGGTGGGCGACCAGAACTGCACAGCATACTCCAGGTGCGGCCGAACAAGGGAATTGTACAGTGAGAGCACAATCTCCTTGTTCCGAAACTGAAATTGCCTCCTGATATAACCCAATAGTTTCTGGGCTTTCTTTTCCACCTCTACGCACTGTTTCGTAAACTTAAGGTCGCTGCTAATTAGCACACCCAAGTCCTTTTCTAAATCAGTCACCTCGATATTACTACCCAACATCGAGTAGTCCGACTTGGGATTGGCGTAGCCAATGTGCATCACTTTGCATTTACCCAAGTTAAACGGCATTTGCCATTTTTCGGACCACTCTCCTATCCTACCTAGGTCCGCACGCAGTTCTCGATCGCTTCGGGCGTCCCAACATTGGCCCCAAGCTTGGTGTCATCAGCGAATTTGGCGATCCGACTGACGATGCCACCGTCGATATCATTTATGTAAATGATAAACAACACTGGCCCCAAAACGGAACCCTGAGGAACCCCACTAGTGACAGAGGCCCAACCCGAACTAGCCCCTTTAATTACAACCCTCTGCCGCCTATTCCTCAGCCAGTTTTCAATCCACCTACCTATTTCACCACCGATACCCAGCGCGCGCACTTTCGCCATTAGCCGGCGGTGAGGTACCTTATCAAAGGCTTTCTGAAAGTCAAGATAAAGTATGTCAATCGCTCTACTCTTATCATACTCACTCAACATGACGTGGAAAAACTCGAGCAAGTTGGTGAGACACGACCTATGCCGTCTAAACCCATGTTGGGAGTCCCCAAGCAGCTTGTAGGAATCCAAATGGTCAACGATCCTATCAGCTATTATCCCTTCTAATAATTTACCTACAACTGAAGTGAGACTAATGGACGATAGTTCCCTGGACTTTCGTGATCCCCTTTCTTAAAGATAGGGGTCACGTTGGCTTCCCCCCAGTCACCAGGCACCTGGCCCGTCTCCAACGATTTGTTGAAGACTGTAGCCAGGTGGGGAGCCACCTGGTCGCGCACTTCTCGCAACACTCTTGGGAGAAACTGTTCTGGCCCAGGAGCCTTAAACGCGCTCAGTTTGTCTATTCTATCGGCAACGACTGTCGCGGTACATCGAACACTATCCAGGCCAGCACCTTCCTGCCTGACGCCTGGCTCGGGGATGACGCGGGTATCCTCCCTGGTGAACACTCCCGTAAAGTACTCATTAAGCACATTAGCGATGTCCGAGTCGGATGTCCGCAGAATCATGCTTCTAATGGGCTTTCTACTATTAACATAACTGAAGAAGTCCTTAGGGTTCCCCTTGCAGAGGCTTGCCACCCGTAGTTCTTCGTTACGTTTCGCTAGCCTAACCTTCGCCTTCACTTCCCTACACAGGCGGACATACTTCTTCAGTGTTCTCATGGGAACGATTGGCCTTCGCCCTCCTATACGCTACTTTCCTATTTCGGGTAGCCGAAGCGATGTCACGATTGAACCACTTCGGCTGTGTTGAAGCAGGGGTGACCGGTTTTGAGGGTATGGCAGCAGACTGCAGCACCATCAACTCGTCCCGGAATGCCCTCCACACTCCCTCAACATCGCCGCCAACCTCTAACCCCATCTCTCCTACGCTATCCCTGAGGCTAACAAAGTTCGCCCGCCGGAGATCGCGCTTACTGCCTCTCGAGTTACTACGCTTCACCCAAGGGACGCACACACGGAACCTAATAAGACCGTGATCACTCCCACCCAATGATTCGTCAAAGGTGAGGCCAGTGACGAGGTTGTCTTCGGTCGTGAATACTAAGTCTAGAACGCTTTCGCCTCGTGTAGGCTCGTTGACCCTCTGAGTGAGGAAGTTCTCATCAGCAAAGTCAACTAGCCTCCTCCCTTCAGCATCGGCAGTCCTGTTTTCCCACTTTATGCCGCGACAGTTGAAGTCTCCTAAAACTACACACACCCTATCCTCTAGCAGGCTACTGAGTTCGGTGTACAGGGCTGTATCCTCCTCGAGGAGGAGATGCGGAGGTCTGTACACCAAGATTAACCTATAGTTCGTCCCTCCCACGTTCAGATCGACGCCAAGCAGCTCCCGTTCCGACCGGAACTGGCAGTCAACCGGACTCAACGTGTCTCTGACGTATATTAGTACCCCACCCCCTCCCCACGGGTGCGGTCTTTGCGAAACATTCTATACCCGGAATTTCGAACTCCCCAACGTAGTCCCTACGATCAGTATGAATCCAGGACTCGGTGATAGCAACGATATCCTGGTATTCTGATGCTAAGAGCGCCCGTAGCTCGCCAAACTTGTTCCTGATCGACCTAGCATTAAAAAGCATTGCACGGAGGGAGCCTCCCCTATTCTGACCGCCCCCTAGCACGACCCGTTTCCCGAACAGCCAGGGCTGTCGGGAGTTGAAGAGCCCCTCACTAACGAGGGGACAATCTCCGCAGGAGCCTGAGCCCCCTCCAACGTGGAAGGAGAGTCACCCACCTGTACCTGGACGCACCCTTCAGTTGAAGGTACGTCCGCCACCGGCTCATCATCATCCCTCCCCGGTGGGGGCCCATCATCTCTCCCCGGACTCGACCTCACCATACGGTATAGGTGCCGGTCAAGCAGCGTGCCTAGCACACCTTTACCCCTGACATTGAGGTGGACACCATCCCTCTGATACAGGTCCCACCTACCCGAAAACGCGTCGAACGGGTCAACAAACCTCACGCCCAGTGGGACGCACAAGTCTTGCACCCTCTCGTTGATGCCAATGACCTTACTGAGCGCGTGGTCACTGGCATTCATCCGCGGTAAAATACCCATCAACATTCCCCTGTCTGTCTTAAGTTTCAGATCATCCGCAAGAGACATGATCTCGGTGATGATCCCTTCCGTTGAACCTACCCTACCGCCTTTGAGGAACAAGTCGTTGCCACCAGCATGGACAACGATCGCAGTCCTCCGACTAGCCACGCGCACCTTATCTAATTCCTTCCTTATGTGCGCCGTTCCCCGACCGGGTAAGCACCTTACCTTCCTCCTGTCTCGGTTTGCAGAAGCAAAGTACTTCTCCTGGCCCCTAATCTGCGAGTCCCCAATTAAAACGGTGTCTTCCTCCTTCGCGCACAGGAGACTAAAGCGGTTGGAGGTCCTGACAGGGGCAACTGGGGTCTCGGGCTTCGGCTTCGCAGCCTTCTTGCCCGAGACCTTTCGAAACCCGTCGCCACCCATAAACTCGGCCGCACTTACACCACTTACACCACCCGACCCACCCCGACCGGCAGCTACATCCTTCCGCTTCTTTGGGTCATCAGTAGGCCCCTTCCCACCCTTTTTCTTTATCGGCCCCTTCCCACCCTTCTCTATCGGCCCCTTCTTTACGCCCTCCACCTTACGCCGCGGTTCCATGCATTCCACGTGGGTCGCTGGCGATTCCTGACACTGATTTAGAACCCTGGCCCCCGGTTTCACCTCTACCCTTTCTCCGTGGTCCCGAGCTCTGTCCATTCCATCGCTGGACCCCCTTTCCACGGCAGCTATCCTATCCTGAATGAGCTCCGGGTTGGAGGGCGGCGCAGCCTCGTCAGTGACCGCCGCACCTCCAACAGCCGATCTGGACGACTCGAGCCGCCGGACCCTCTCCTCCAGCTTCAAGTAAAACTGCATGTGTTCGCAAAAGCGGCACATGCTGGAGTGGTTGATCTTCTCGAAGCAAGCTTCTTTGAAGTTCGTCACCCACTGGTTCACTTCACACCTCGCACATTCAGCCTTCAATTTCTGCGGTCCAGTCATTGTAACTTTTTTTTCTTTTTTCGAATTCTGAATACTCTGAATAAGATAAAGCGTTCTAGCAATGAAAACTATCAAAAACGTTCTGACCAGTATATAAAAAAGGAGGGGGGGAATTCTTCCCGCGCGTAGACGCATCCACCTATTTGCAAGTGACGTTCATCCCTTCCAGAAGACTACACCTCTCGCTGCTGCCGCACCGACCAAAGGTCTCCCCAGGGCCGGACAGTCCCAAACGTGTCGCAGCTACCAACTGACAAACACTCGCGACGCAGGCGTCACGGATTTCCCGCCAGGAGCGACAGCGAGATGCAGCCCCTTACTAAGTCTTACTAGTCACTCACAAGCGGCCAGACTCTTAGAATCCAGTGTTCAAGGGATATCCCACCAGACCCAGAGGCTACGCCCGAGACTTTACGCTGGCCTGGCAGCCAGCTGGGCAGTAAAGCTCTCTCACCTCAGAGCAGTACAGCCAAGCACCATCAATTGGTCACCAAAGAACGGTCGCAGGGGGCTGGTCAGGCCATTACGCGTTAGGAATGGGCTTAACGGGGCACTAGCCACACTCCATTCATCGCGCCCCTACGCCTGGGACCCCTCCATCCCAGTCTCTCACAACCTACGAGCGTTAAATGGTGTTATTTATAGAGGTTCCAAAGCCTCTCTTCCCACGCATGAGGTAGCAGTAGGGTCCTAATAGTAAAAAGAGAAAAAGACTTAATACTAAAAGTTTTTTTTTTTTTTTTTTTTTTGCAGTCAGAGGAGAACAACCTTAACGTAAGCTAAAAGGACAGAGTAGGGATGGGATGGGGTCCTAGTAACCCACGGGACGGGATTGTGCAAAATACTTCACCCGCCTCCCGAAAGAGAGAGAGAACCTAAAGGAACTGGCAGCCAGTTCCTCTAGAATCCAACGACTCGGGACCGGAGGGCTGTCACACCCCAAGTATTAAGTTTACTACATCCCGAAGAAATGTGCACAACCTTTATACCCCCTGCGGAGAGAGAGAGAGAGAGAGAGAGAGAGAGAGAGATATTCCTTTGACAAAGTATTTCTTTATTAAAAGCGACAGTGGTTGAAAGTCTGAATAATCTTACTACAAAATTACTACTGAAATTCTGGTTTTTATTTCGCGCGTGATCTGCAAGTATGTATAATTTGTACATATACTGTAGCTCACTTTGTACCGCGTTGAGTGAGTGAGTTGTTTTGCCTGAATACTAGTTCACACAATTTTACAAATTGATGCTCTATTTACATACCGTAGATCACCTGCTGCATAAAACCAAGCATTTTTATAGTTCTGAAAATAGATCACGCGTACTTTCAGCCGTATCTTCTGTGTTGGTAAGGAAGGAAAACGTACTTTATTGACGTCAAACTCAAACGAAAGAAAAAATTGTAGAATTATTTTTCAAAGCGTTAGATACTCGTATACTAGCAAAACAGTCACTATACTTATACAAATTTTAACTTTATTTTAACTTTATATATTAACTTATGTAATACAGTTGTCCTTGCCCACCCAAAAACGCAACGTTTCCAGTACTTCAAACGCGTTGTGTGCAATTACTCAACCAGGATTCGGATCCATGACCTCTTCAGTAGGAGTCGCGAGAGCAACCACCACACTTCGACAGAGTTAAAGTTAACACAACATGTTATATATTAATGTAACCGAGGAAACGCCTAACGTTTTCGCGTTGAGAGGC
Source organism: Bathynomus jamesi (assembly GCA_023014485.1). Lineage (NCBI taxonomy): Eukaryota > Metazoa > Arthropoda > Malacostraca > Isopoda > Cirolanidae > Bathynomus > Bathynomus jamesi. The sequence goes on from JAJOZX010006605.1 coordinate 42,858, forward strand.
ATTTCACGTGTTAACGCTCCCACACTCAAGGTAATGGTAGTATTTAATTCAAATCTCTCTGGTTTAACACCAGGATTCAATAAATGGCATAACATGCATGAGTATGCGTAGATTTTGCGTGCATGGAACCCCATTGTTAAGCCAGAGAGACTTGGATTAAGTGCTGCGATTACATCGAGTGTGGAAGGGTTAGCACCTAAGTGTTATGCATCTCCTCGGCTGTTAAAATGTATGACAGGGTGTAGTAACTTATACCCCGTCGTGGTTCGGTGGTTGGGCTCATACTCAAGAGATCCCGGCTTCGAATCTTGGTGGGAGTAATTTTGTTTCATATATATATATATATATACACACAGGGCGTCCCAAAAAAATGTATACACACTTTCGAACATCATTAATATCGTACATGATTTGGTGAGAAAGTGGAATAGGCCCTCACCAGCAGGATAGTAGTATATTAAAGCTAGCCTACAGCAAATAAATATCCAAAAAACTGTGATAGGCATTCGTACAGGCATTCGTACGGTTTTAAAAGAACTCTAATGAATTACTTTGAACTACTATGTGCTAGTGATATTCCATTTCGTCATAGTATCTGGTATATCTGGTAATCTTGAAATGTGTACATATACATAATGATAATAATAATAATAATAATAATAATAATAATAATAATAATAATTTAATAAATAAATATCTTAAAAAAAAATTTATATGTAAAAGTACATACATAAGTTGTGATATGATTTTCTTATACAGTATATACAGGGCGTCCCACAAAAATGTATACACACTTTAACAGCTGATAGCTCAATTGATGTTTCTTTCTTTCCAAATTAAACCCATTAGAATTAATAAGGGCAGTCAGACTAAGCTTTGAACAAAGGAAATTCATTCTAAAATGCTACTGGAAGTGTGAAAACGCAGTTGAAGTGCAAAGACAGTTTAGGAGGGAGTTTCAAACAGATCCACCAACGCGACTTACCATCACTCGAATTAGAGATAAGTTTGAAGCCGATGGAACTGTTCAGAATGTCCACAAGAAGCGTTCCGGAAGACCACGGACATCGACAAGCCCCACAAAGCAAGAAAGAGTACTGGAAACGTATCACCAAAGTCCAAGAAAATCTGTGCGGCAAGCGAGTCGTGAGGTAGGAATTTCAGAATCGTCTGTCCAACGCATTTTGAAACGCTGTCAATGGAAAAGTTACATTCCAAGATTAGTCCATGCTATTAATGAAGATGATCCGGACCGAAGAGTGGAATATTGCGAGTGGTACTTGGCACGATGTGGATGTGGATTGGACGAAGGGGTTTCGTAGAATACCCTCCGCGTTCACCAGACCTCACACCACTAGACTTTTTTTATGGGGATACTTAAAAGACAAAGTCTACGCTATAAAACCTGCAACAGTCGCTGAATTGAGAGCAGCCATTGAACGAGAATGCACACAAATACCAAACGAAATGTTTCGTGATGTTTGCGATTCCATTGCTTCGCGTTATCAGCAGTGCCTGGACCAGAACGGACGTCAGTTTGAAAACAGGCGTTGACAAACAATTAAATAATGTCTGTAGATTCTATTACATTTTGAAAATGAAATGTATTTTAATAAACACTGCCTTTATAATTATTTAAAGTGTGTATACATTTTTTGGGACGCCCTGTATATATATATATATTATATAATGAACTAACTGACGATCCAAAAGAAATATCTGATACATTGAGAGCTCAATATGAATCAGTTTTCAGTACCCCAAAAAGTGACAAAGCGATACCTGACATAAATGCATTCTTTGAAGAGGAATTGCAAGGAGAGTATATAACAGACTTTGATTTTACACCAGAAGATGTAGCGAGAGCTATAGGACAAATGAAACTACATTCAGCTGCAGGTCCGGACAATTGGAACGCATTATTGATTAAAAACTGTAAAAATGAAATAGCTACACCTTTATACTGGATATGGAGAAGATCCCTAGACACTGGGGAAATACCGAGCATCTTGAAAAGAGCAAACATTGTCCCTATATATAAGGAGGGGACAGATCTCAAGCAAAGAACTATAGACTAGTGCCATTGACGTCCCACCTCACCAAAGTATTTGAAAGAATAGTTAGAGAGAAAATTTATGATTTCCTGGAGACACGGGAAAGATTCAACGAAAATCAGCATGGATTCCGATCAGGTAGATCATGCCTATCACAACTAATAGAGCACTACAACAATATCCTAGATGCATTGGAAGGCAATGACAACTACGATGTTATATACGCAGATTTTGCTAAAGCTTTCGATAAATGTGACCATGGTATAATAGCACATAAAATTAAAGACATGGGAATAACAGGCAAAGTGGGAAAATGGATCTACAACTTCCTTAGTGATCGTCTGCAGGTCGTCAAAATTCAAGGTATATCATCATCAGAATCGGAAGTACGCAGCTCAGTACCACAAGGGACAGTACTGGCCCCACTCCTGTTCATTATCATGCTAACAGACATAGACAGCGGAGTAAACAGCAATAGTATAGTAACATCCTTTGCAGACGATACAAAGATCAGCAGAAAAATCAGCGATGTATGTGACGTGGAGGCCTTGCAGAGGGACACGAATAAAATGTACAAATGGTCAGAAGACAACAACATGTCATTCAACGCCGAGAAATTTCAGCTCTTGAGATATGATAGAAAAGAAGAACTTAAACAGACTGCATATTATGCTCCAGATAGACAGGAAATTCAGAGAAGCATGAAAGCGATTGATCTCGGGATAATAATGACAGATGATGCGAAATTCGAAACACAAAATCAGATAGCGATAAATAAAGCAAAAAGAGTCACCGGACAGGTTCTAAGAACGTTCAAGAGAAGGGACAAGACAGTAATGATTCCCCTGCTAAAAACACTGATTATACCAAAACTTGAATACTGCTCAGTTTTGACGTCCCCATATAAAAAGGAAGAAACTAATAAACTAGGAGAAACGCAAAGGCATTTCACAGCCAAGATTGATGGCTGCAAAGAACTCAACTACTGGGAAAGACTACGTAAACTAAATCTGTACTCACTGGAAAGAAGAGAGAGGTACATCATAATCTACATATGGAAAATGATCGAAAAACTGGTACCAAACCTAAAACTAAACCCAATTACCATTCAAACAACACTGGAAAATAGGAAAGGCAGAATGTGTAGTGTTCCCAAATTAAAGGCCCGACAAGGGACCTCCTCAACCCTGAAGGAAAATAGCTTGGTTGTCAGGGGGCCAAGACTTTTCAACCAGCTTCCTAAGGACCTCAGAAACGTAACGGGGGTCAAAGTTGAAGTCTTCAAGAAAAGACTGGATGCCTGGCTCAGGACAGTACCAGATGAGCCGGGCGTGCCTGGCTATGTACGGTGGAGAGCGCAAGAAAGCAACTCGCTCCTCCACCAGGCCAGACCTAGAGGCTGGGCCACCAGCTTGACCTCCGTGTGAAGAGAGACCAACGCACGAAAAACATAAGGTTCATAAGGTAAGGTGTGTATAATATATATATATATATATATATATATATATATATATATATATAAGGGTGATTCAAATATGGGGTAAAAAAATTTTTTTAGATTTTAATGTGTTCAACCCTTTAAATCGTTCATTTCAGTATAAAAACAACTATCCTAAAATATTTTAGCAAATTTTTGATTTTTAGGGGTTGCTACCAGCAATTAAAAATTGACAGAACGACCCAAATTGTGAAATTTTTCCACACCACGCAGGGGGTACAGTACAAGGCGCATTGCTTTTTTTTAATGTGGAAAGCTCCCCCGTAGGTCCTACCATAACCACAAGCATTCATAATTAAACTAGCATGATATTTGAGACATTAGCTGTGCTTACTTCATCAATGTTTCTTTCTTTCTATCAGGGTAAACAGCCCTGAAGTTTTTCACTACTTGTAGCAAGAATTGTTTTGATCTTCGTCATGTGTTAGTATTTTATTATATTCATCCATTAATTTTACTCCTCTTTCCGCTATATCATTCACGACTTTCCACTGTTTGATAGATTTCTTAGCGGAGTTATACTCTTCATCATTATGCCATTCTTTAGCATCTTTGATTAAAAATTTTGAACTAAATTCTGTTATTGTAAAGAATCTTTGAGTATTTGATGTGACAAAATCTTCTAATTTCTTCGTTGGAATAAGTGTAGGATCTAGAAAAGCCCGTTTTGCAGGAAGAGTTTCTGTTGTATTTTGCAAGGCCTTTACAATTTTGTTTTTCGTTTCAGTAGGCACTTCATCATCATAAAAGGCCAAGGCTACCAGTTCTTCTGATAGGTACCAGAGGTGACCTAACAGTTTTTTAATAGCAACAAATGCAATTGTGTCATTTATTTGTTTGTAGACTACAAGATTCTGTAATAATTCCAAATCAAGACGAGCAGCGCAAGATGGCACAGGAGCTGTAAACCATGCCTTTACATATAACCGAGTAGCAAATAGACAGATGTCTTTTAGTCCTTTTTCGTTTTACTGAAATTTTGAACTGAGATTTGAACATAAAATTTTTTAATGAATATGTAATTTTGACCATCCACCTAGCCCGATGAAGTCCCGCTGGATGTTTAAATTTGATTCCACCTTTTGGTTCACCTCCCAAAAAAATAATTGTTAACTGCAATAGTTCTAGGTAATCGTCTCTTGGTTGGAATGGATCTAGTTGATTTGTTGCAAATATAATTATGTCATCTTTGATGTCATGAATATTTCCATAGATATCTGGATCTGATAATGCTGTTTCGTAGTCCTCCTTATTAATGCTTGACCATTTTTCTCTGAACTTCTTAAAAAGGACTATATCTGGGCCAGAAGATGGTGATAAAGACTGAAACAACAGCTTCCAGCATAATTTCAAATATATGGTGTCGACATGCCAGCCACAATAAATCGTTGTCGAATTTTTGTTTTAGAAGAATAGCTGCACCATTTCTAGGACCAGTATTGGCTGTCGTTGTATTGAAACATGCATTTTATTTGTTCGCAGATGTCCCATTCAAGCGATGTCTGATTGTTTGCATTAAAAGAGACGCATTTCTGTCACTCAATTTTGCAACATCAAGACTTCCTAATAATTTATCATCAAACAATTTTCTACGTTTGCCAACCTTACTTTTCCATGTTGAAGGTTGTGCAGCACAGAAACCAGATTCATCACTTTTACTCTCCTCTGATTCTGATTCTGATGATGTACTGGTGAGTATGACAGCCTCTTCATTCTTCTTTCTTTTAATCTCTTCTGCTTTCCTCTTTCATAACGTTGTTGCTTTTCTGCTGGTCTTTGCTCATTTTTAGCAACAGCCTTATCAATGGTACCCATTTTTCCATGACGTCCTTTCTCACGTTGCATTTTCAAGAATTTATCATCATCTTCTATTTTTATAAGCTGCATAGCATTCTCATGAGCAAGGTCAAATAAGTTTTCCAGTTTATCTTTCCATTTTTCTTCTTTATTATTTAAATTTTGTGATCTTTTCAATTTGTTTGCTTTGTTTTTCTTAAGCAGCTGTCATTCCTTCAGTATTCCTTGAATTTTATCTACTACATGTATTCTTTGTTTTGCTGGTATTCCTGCTTTTTTCGAAACTGCTAGCACATCATCTGCAGTAGAGCAGCATGATTCTCTAATGTCTTGCTTTTTAATATTTCTGTAGTGCATGAAGAGGGCCATCATTTCCTTCTCTGATGGTAATACGGATGTTTTTAGTACTGCAGAGGGCTGCCCAATTGGCCATACTTCAGTTTCTTTTCTTGTAGAACTTCTCCCAAATGAGCAACTGGGTGATGGTGAGTTAGGCCTAGCTTCCATAATCGATTAATTGGTATCAAAATTACGAGTTCCAAGCAACAATTAAAAGCAAGCTAGTATATAAACCATTAATTAAAAATTCTGAAATATAAACAATTAAACATACAATCATAAGTTGTAAAAACAAACAAATTGAAAAAGAGGGAAACTTTGACGCCTGGTAGCAAATAGTAAATTTTATTTAAAATTCACCAAATTTGGCATACACTACTTTTTTGTCATAGGGAACAAAAATACAGGTTGAACAATTAAAAAAAACAACTTTGATTTTTTTGAATCACCCTAAATTATATATATATATATATGAAAATTATTTCACGAAAGTGACACGTGAAAAATATTTATGATGAATAAAACCACGAAGGAAAAAGAAACACAAAGTGGCGCTCAAGCGCTTTCGTTTAATGCATCCTCAGGAACACTGTTCCTGAGGATGTCATTAGTCGAAAGCGCTTGAGCACCACTTTGTGTTTCCTTTCCCTTCGTGGTTTTATATATATATATATATATATATATATATATATATATATATATATATATTATATATGTATAAATCTTGAGGATGTCATGAGACGAAAGCGCTTAAGCACCATGCTGTGTTTCCTTTTTCCTTAATCAGTTTTAAGCGGTGCAATATTTGAGTGAATACATAGTACACATTGGTATTTCATTTTAAGTAGCAAAAATCGCGGCGTCTACAAATATCCCCCAATTATCCGCCTCGGCCACACTCGCCAGCACCAATCAGTGAGAAGTATACAGCGTGCCACATCCCTCATTCCCCGAAGAAACGGAGCATACGTCCCCTCACTCAATTTGAGTCAACCCCTACCGAATACCTCCCATCATACCCTTTTCAATCAATTTTGTACACCAGCGGCTACGTTGTATTAGCAACATAGTAATGTTAAATAAATTCCTGCAACTCTCTGGTTTCTGTAACAATGCAAAATATGAGGCAAATGCGATGAGGTGCGATCTCTGCAAGTCACTTTTTGATTTCAAATGCTTGAAATGGGAAGATAAAGAAATCTCACTCATAACGAACACAAAGCAACTTAATGGGATAAAATTTTCTGCGAAAACTGCACGACCGAAATAAACTCTTTTACGGTATTTAAAGCAGAAAGAAACTATGAGGAGAAAGTAAAGGAGGAAACTATGAATAAAGAAGAAAGAAAAACAGAGGAAACGAAGAAAAGCGAAGTAGAAATAAATCAAATACCGTCACACAACGAAGTCGAAAACATACAGGCAACAGATAGTATAACTATAAAGGCAACGAAGGACATTAGCACAAATAGGAAAAAACAAACGTGCAATCAAGAAAACAGAGTGAAACTCTCCTCAAATAAGGAGCCAAAAACAAAGGCCCTGAGTAAATATGGGGAAGGAATTATCTGCAGATATTATGTAAAAGATAATTGCAGATATAAGAGAGGACAATGTATATATGAATATCCCCCAAGATGCATTTTCTTCTACAATAATGGTCATTGTAAGTTCGGAGACAGATGCAGATTCTGCCACCCGGACATTTGCAGGACTTACGCAAAATATAGAACCTGCAAATATGGGAAAAAAATGCTATTATCATCTCCCGACGAGCCCAAAGGACAAAGTTCAAAGGACAATAAGAATAACATGACTAAACATATGTACACAAAAAGCGAACAAAATGTTTTCAACATCTCAGACACAATAGGGCTGCTAAACGTCGTGCAACGCATGCAGTCGACACAGCTGGGAACCCCTGCTCTAAACCGTTTCCTGGCAAGAAGCTACCAGAACAGGTAGGCGGAAACGGATCTCTCTCGGAGGACCAAAGAATAACTAAACAAGCGATACCGAAGGAAAATGAACTTGAAATGCACAAGGGGCAACGCAAAACAATGAACCTAAATATTGTCGTAGCTAATAATCAAGAAAATAAAACCAAACCACTCACTCAACATACAGTACAGTGTGTCCGTAAAGTCATGGTGGGATTTTAAATAGCTATATTATTGCAACGAAACATGATAATGAGATGAAACAATGCCAAATTTAAGAACAACTCTCAAAGTTGTATCTTGTAGTTAGTCTAGGCTAAGCTTAACCTTTATCTCGTAGTTAGTCTAGGCTGTCCACATGCCTATGTTGAACATGAGCGTAATAGCCCGAAAGTTAATGTGTGGTGTGCTCTAGCACGAGATCGAGTGATTGGCCCATTTTTCTTCGCGGAACCCACTGTGACGTCACACAACTACCTCGCTATGTTGGAACATTTTGCAGTACCCCAATTATTGACAATAATGTCATCTTTCAGCAAGATGGTGCTCCTCCGCACTATGCCAACGTTGTTCGAGAATTCCTTAATGAAAAATTTCCACAGAGATGGATAGGAAGAGGAGGATGGAAGCCATGGCCTCCACACTCTCCGGACCTGACACCTTTGGACTTTTATTTGTGGGGTTACGTCAAGCAAAGCGTGTACAGTGTACCCATTAGGGATATTCATCACTTGCACGAGCGAATCACGGAAGCTATCGCATCCGTCACTCCTGATGTTCTCGGGCGTGTGTGGCTGGAATTGAATCACCGCCTAGATGTCTGCAGGGCTACCAGAGGAGCCCATATCGAACTACGTTAAATAAAGTTATTCTTTTAGAGTTGTTCTTCAATTTACCTTTTTTTCATCTCATTATCATGTTTCGTTGCAATAATATAGCTATTTAAAATCCCACCATGACTTTACAGACACACTGTAGTTTCGTACCTGAAAAGATTTATGAACGAAACAAGGGTGGACATCGCATGCCTCACAGAAACTCTTCTTAAAGATTGCAACCTGCGAACATTGTATTCATAAGGAAGAGATAAATATAGAGGGTTTCTACTTACTAAGAGCTGATAGAACAGCGAGGCGTAAAGGTGGCTGTGCTATATATGTAGATGAAGGTCATATGACAGAGACGGTAATAAGTAAATCAAACAGCTTTGTGGAATTCCTAGCAGTGAAAATAGAAAAACTAAACGTGATACTGATAGTCATCCATAGACTTCCAAACTCTCCAACCGAAAAAATCTCGGATGCCATTAATAATATCAGAAACCTAATAAAGGCCATAAACCCTCCATCCTCCAATATAATACTCTGCGGAGACTTTAATTTTCCATTTAGAAAATACAAAAAAGTGGATAGGAATATAATATATAATATATATATATATATATATATATTATATATATATATATATATATAAAACCTTTGGTTAGCTTCCGTCCGAATTGTTCATTCTGACAAAGGTCAAACTTTTCACGCCACCTTAGGCCTACAGCTTAACGTGGAATCCGAACCACGCTCCACCAGCAGCCTAGCGTCTTAACCACTAGGCCACCCAGGGTACCCATTTATCTACCAACCACTTTCTTTATTATGTGGAAGGATGAACAGCTGGGTTTAGCTGCGCGCCGGCTGCCGTCACCGGGTCTCAAGCCCGGGGCTGATGGATTCGTAGTCAGAGACGCTAACCACTACACCACCGAGGCGCATATATATATATATTTTACTACTGTCAAACATTCGAATTAAATTTAAGGCAGAAGGAAGAAGGCAACGAGAAGTAAATAGATATAATCTGGAAAAATTGAGGATAGCTGAGGTGAGAACAACCCTCCAAGCACGGATAGGTGGATGATTTGAAACCTTACTCGGGCTGAATGAAAATACCGAACAAATGTGGTGTAGAGGAAGGGATATACTCAAAGAAGAAGCAGAGATGGTTTTGGGGAAGAAAAGGAGAGTCAGACATGAGTGGGTTACAGAAGAGCTATTGGATCTGTGTCAAGAAAAAAGAGAAGCAAAAAAGGCCAAAAACATTATGCCATTCCAAGAGAATAAGGCGAGATATAGGCAAAAATGTAGAAAGGTGGAAAGGAAGCGCAGGGAGACTAAAGAAAGATGGGTTGAAAACGAATGTGTGACCTGTGAAGAAAGTTTCCGAAGAGGACAATCGAAAGAATTGTTTAGAACCGTGAAAACCTTGACAAGAGAATGGAGGCACAATACATCTGTGGTAAGAAATGAAAACGGTGATAAGGTGTCTGCCAAGGAGGAAGTGCGGACTATATGGAGAAGACACTTTGAGAACGTACTTAAAGGATGCGAAAATCCCGTGAATGTGATGGACTACCCTGAGCTCGGAAGAGAGGAACGAAATACGCAGGAAACTCCAGTAATCATGGAGGAGGAAGTAGAAAAGGCAATAAAAACATTGGCGAACGGCAAAGCCACAGGAGCTGATGGAATCCCGAAGGAGTTGATGGGGGTGGGCGGTGAGGCTGTGGTGAGGTGGATGCGTGGTCTTTGTCAGGTGGTGTTGGAGGGAGGAAGGGTGCCGAGTGACTGGAGTGAGGCCATTATATTACCCATATACAAGAAGGGAGATGCCAAGAGATGCGAGAATTATCGACCCATCAGCTTACTATCGCACTCTTATAAAGTTCTCGCCAAGATAATTCAAGATAGGATAAAGAGAAGAGAAGATGAAGTGATCTCGGAAGAACAGGCAGGTTTCAGAGCAGGTAGAGGTACAGTTGACCATATATTCACTTTCTCGCAGATTATCGAGAAGATGTGGGAAAAAGGAAGAGATATGTTCTGTGCGTTTATTGATTTTAAGCAGGCTTTCGATTTGGTATGGAGAAAAGGTATGATGAAAGTGCTGGAATGTTGGGGAATAAAACAAAGCATAATTGACACAATCAACAGTTTATACGAACACACAACAGCAAGAGTAAGGAAAGACTAGATCTTAACAGAGCGATTCAGAACAATGGGAGGAGTGATGCACGGGTGCCCGATGTCCCCCCACCTCTTCAACATGTTTATAGAATGGGTGATGGCGATGGCACTGGAAAATTGCCATACAGGTGTTAAGATCGGTGGGGTGGAAATAACAAACTTGAGATATGCGGATGATATAGTTCTACTAGCAGAATCGAAAGAAGATCTCCAGAGAATGGTCTCATTGACAGAAGAACAATGTGCCAAATGCAAGCTAGTGGTTAACAGAGAGAAGACAAAATGTATGAAGATTGGACGCCTGAGAGAAGTTTTATACAAACGGCTGGGCGGAGAAAAAATAGAACACTTGGATGAGTTTAAGTACTTGGGAGTACACTTTACTACATACGGAGGCACAGAGAGGACAGTTCAAGAGAGAATAGCATTCGGACGAAGATCATTTGAAAGACTAAATAAAATCTGGAAAGACAGGAACATCTCATTAAGTCTGAAAATCAGACTATTAAGAGCAATAGTCATTCCTAGGTATTATACGGTGCAGAGTGTTCGACGCTGAAGAAGATAGAGGAAAAGAAACTGCTGGCATTTGAAATGAAATGTTTAAGAAGGATATGTAATGTGCGGTGGGAGGACAGGGTAACCAACGAGAGAGTGAGAGAAATGAATAATGTCAGAGACTCGATATTAGACCGGGTAAGAGATGCACAGAGGAGGTGGTTTGGGCATGTACAAAGGATGGACCGGGAGAGATGGCCGAAGATGGTGCTGCATGGACGAGTTGAGGGCACCCGACCGAAGGGACGGCCGAGGGAAACGTGGCTTAGACGTTTCCGCAGAGCAAACGAGGAGCGGACCGTGCAGCAGCTGACTCACATGGCATCGGACAGAGGGACGTGGAGAGGATGGAGACATCGAATGTGGGACCCAACCCGGAGAACTCCGGACGGGACTTAAGTAAGTAAGTAATATATATATTAGGGTGGGGCTGTAGCCCTCCGAAATCTAAAACTTGGTCCAATCAAGCCTACCTTTTTTTTCTAGTGAGGACCCCCCCCCCCCCCCCAATAACAAAACTGTGAAGTTTCAGCAAAATTGGACTTTATTTACCTGTGGCTAGGATAATTATGTGCTTTTTGGGGTCTACGCGTAGACCCCATTTAGTGAAATCGATCATAACTCGAGAACCATTGCACCTAGGAAGGTCATTTTGTTGTGTACAAAATGACCGGAAACATCTTTATATACTACTTTTGAACAAACATATGATCTAGGGGGCTTACTTTTCGAGTTATAGGCTTAAAACTACTTTTTTATAATGTCGTAAGCAGGTTTCAGCTAGGTAACCCCACTTGAATGACACAAATTCTCTTATTTTTGTATGTTTTTGTGAACAATTATAACCAGTGCAATGGTCATTAGCCACTGCTTAATTATTTACTATTTACAGGTGAGAGGAATATCGTTTTAAATTTTGAAAATTTTTTTTCAGGAAGTGTTTACATTTTTTTTTCAGGAAGTGTTTAAATTTTTTTTTCAGGAAGTTATGACAATATAACGTCAACGACTGCGACAAGGAACTCCAACAATACCACGTTCGTATTCCAAGAAAAGATAACTGAAGATGATCAAGAGATTAACGGATCATGCCTTCCAACAGAAAAGCAGGTGTTAATATGTTTCCTTTCGTTCAAAGATAGCCTGCGAGCAGAGGATAACACCAAGTAGATGCGCATTGTCAGAAGAGCTGCATTGAAGGTAGTTGGGAAAGTCCTGCCTCATTACAACAAAGCAGGTATACCAACAATCCAGGAGCACAAAATGGCCGAAAAGATTGAAGGTTTGTTTGAGAGATACAAAAAAATGTTGAAGATCAATGCCAAAGAAAGACAAGATGCCAACTATCCAAGATTAGTGAGATTTAAAGCTGATCTTCAGAAAACAGTGTTGTTTTGGCCACGGTCAACAGTCAAAAATTTAGAACAGAGAAGAGACAGACCAGGGATAAAACGGAGGCGAGAGAGGCATTACAACTTCCTGCAAAATATGATGACTTGCAGAACTGCATCATACTCTGGTAGAGACAAGGTGTATGAGGCACTTGTGGAGTCAAGGAACAAGAAATGCGAGCGGAGCAGATCATCTCATGAACCGGATAATCAACAGCACGATTTGGATGCAGAGAGCAGCTGTGTTAGTGAAGAGGATACTGAAGAAAGCCTCAAAGAAGCGGAAGGAGCTGAATCATCTCCATCCCAGAGTGCACGGAAGCATCGCAGAACCAAGACTGGCGAAGACATCCATGTCCCGTCTGATACTGAAGAACGAGCTGCTGCAGTCTACAGCCATAAGGAACAAAACTTCACCAACAGCACTGTCAGCTATCATCCACTCCTTCATCTCGGCTTGTAATCGTGGTGACACATCTGGAGTTTACTTGCACCACACACAAGCATACAGGTTAGTCTAGACTCTAGAGTGTTGCACTAAAATATTTATACAATTCATTATTCAATACTGATTATGTGGTAGTTCCAAAAAATCTGACATGTTTCATTACTGCATAGTGCATAATTATGTATCCAAGTCTTTGAACAATTTCTTTCCTCTGATACTCGTTACAAACCAATTTTCTCAATACCTATTGTCCATTTGTCAAACACTAACCAAATAGTAGCTATATCAGTGAGGTACCTACATGGAAATTCAATGTACTGACAAGTTTTAGCTGGGCTGTTTCAAGCGTTGATTCTTGATATGCTTTTCAGGTATCGCATAGCTGCTGACAAGAACATCAGTGATGAGATTATGGAACAGTGGCAGCCGCCAACCATCGGAGCTCTACATTGGGATGGCAAACTCATGCAAAGCTTGGTCACAAAATATGACGTTGTTGAGCGATTGCCAGTTCTGGTCTCAGGTACGTAAGCAACTCGTTGTTAACTAGAACTTTGTATTGTTGCAATTTGCTGGAAAAAACAAACTGTTTAGCAGTTACAATTGAAACAATAAATCGGCCTTGAAAATCTATTCAAATTCAATGATATTTGTGAACTACTCTATTTAATATACCTCCTGTGAAAAATGCTCTGTATGAATTGGTCCACAATTAACCCACCCCTTATATCTCCAGTCTAACTATAGAGTAGATTAAGTCTAGCCCTGTAGGGGTCAGCCTAGAGATTCCGGAAATGTTCCAGAGCGGGCAGATAAATTGAGGTCCACAGTAGGATTCCTCACCAAACTAGGTTAGGGCAATCTACCTTCACCTTTGTTAAGCTATGAGTTGATGCTGGGTCTTAGGCCACAATGTAGGCCTAAGTTTTCTGACCCAGCTTAATTTAATGAGTCTTCTAAGTTAGAAGTTAGAAGATCTAACTGGGCTAAAAACACAATTAGTCACTTACTGCTAGTTATTAGAGAGTCTCTTTTCTCCTTCCTGTATAATTCTCGAGAGCGTACTTGCTGGTGGGGATCTTTCTTCGGTGTCTGTTCTTGTCCCTTCTCCCGTTGCGTCCTCTCGCCCCGTTCCTCGTTTTCGTTCTCCTTTGTTCTCCTTTTCGCGGGGCTTTTTCCACCAGCGTCGTGTTGGTTTTTTCCTCGGTTGGTTGATCGGTAATGTATATCTATTACCGAGCACGCTCTTGTCACACAGTATATAAATACTAGTGTGGAGAATAACTCTGGTGAGCAACCAATTGGTTTCATCCACCCAGTTATTGACATAAAAGGAATTTAATAATTGTTAGATTAACTACCTACCTACTCAGTGAACCATTTTCGTTACCTCCCAACTACCCACTCATCAGTTTTCCATATACTGGGGGCCCCGGGAGATAAAAATTTTGGTGTCATTGTCACCAATTTTTATGTCTGAGTGTAGACTAGCTAACTATTTGACTGTAAATGCCTGTTAATCTGATTAACAGTGCCTATCCTCACCTTCCCATGGAGAAGGTGTAGCATTTAATTAGAAGAGAAAATATACATCCATAGGATGAAACTGTCTATGGTCTTTACCATAAGAAAAGAAAAAGTGAAAGTTAGAAGATAAAATTACAATTCCCCAGCATCTATTTTTTGTTGTAAAAATAGTCGCGCCTTTAATGCTGTTTGTCGCTGAGGTCTTGTGTCTGTCAATGTTGTAGTAGGATGCGTTACCACTCCTACTGTCAAAGGAATAGTTACTGGAAGTTCAATGTCTCCAGTTGTTACTGTCAGTGGAGAAGGTTCTCCAAAGTCCATTGTTTTGGGTCCAGACTCTAAAGGGTACAAAAGAGAAATGTCTCTTGTTGTGTCACCCGTTGAAGTCCTTAATTTGACCACTCTTGTTACCCCGTCTGCCCCTGGTCTGAGTTCTGAAACTCTAGCCAGAGGCCAGTATTGTCTTGGAGTACTGTCATGTATGAGAACAAGGTCCCCTACCTTAATTGTGTCAGACCAATCCTTCTTAGTCATTTGTTTATGTCTCTCCCTTAGACCCATCAAGTACTCAGTTTTCCACTGTTTAATGAAATGAGCTTTAACTCTAGTTAAATGTTGTAACTTAGTCTGGAGCTCATCATGTCGTTGAGTCCAGTTTGGGTCTTCTGAAGAGTCTATATTGTAGTCCGGCAGGAGACTAACTTGTTCTCCCCGAATCAAATGATTTGGAGTTAATGGTTCCGGGTCATTAATGTTGTCACTCACATAAGTGAGTGGTCTATTGTTGATGATGTTCTCAATCTCAGCCAGGAGAGTGAGCAACTCAAATAAGTGTATCTGTTTTTTGCCAATTGCTTTCTTCAAGCAATTCTTTACTGTTTGTATATTCCTCTCCCAGATAGAACCATACCAAGGAGAGGCAACCGGAATATACTTCCACTTTATGTTTGAATTTTGTATATATAATTGTGTGAGTTCATCGCTTAACAAGTCGTGGATGACTTGTTCACCAGCCTTGAAATATGTAGCATTGTCAGTCCAAACTGTCTTGGGTACTGAATGTCGTGCACAGAATCTCTTAAAGACAGCAACAAAAGATTCTGCTGTAAGGTCCTCCACAACATCCAGATAAACAGCTCGTGAGCCAGCACATGTAAACAGTACAATGTACATTTTTTGTTCAGTGTCAACCACCCCTACAGTCAATGCTCCTGTATAGTCAATGCCTACAGTCTCAAAGGGTCTGTTGAGAGTAACTCTCTCCTCTGGCAAAGCAGGAGGATTTGGTTTCCTATAGGGCCTAGCATGAATACGCCTACATGTGACACACTCACTCAGGACTGTTTTAACAGTGATCCTTCCCTTGGGTATCCAATAAGTTTTTCTTAATGTAGTTAGTGTCTGTGGTACCCCCATATGATATATATCATTGTGTGTTTTTCTGATGATTAATGTTGTCAAATAGCTAAATCTAGGTAAAAGGATTGGATGTTTGCTTTTGTATGACAGTTTTGATTTGTCTAATCTCCCTTTACACCTTAGAAGGCCTTCCTCATCTCTGAACAAGTTTAGACCCACAACTACTGATGGTACAGGTTCTTTTGTTTGTTTCCCATTAGTCAATAATTCTAACTCTTTATTGTACTCTTTTTGTTGTGCATGGCCTATCCAGTATTTGGTTGCAACTTCTGTATAATTATGATTGTTTTTATTTAGCTGTTTGTTAATTGTAGTTAAACAGTTGTGAGCAAACCTCAAACAGTAGGCTGTGACCCTGACAAGTTTACTGAAGTCAGAATAACGTTCATAATTAGTGATTGGTTCAACCTTTTCATTTGAAAAGATTAAATTTCATGTCAAGTTAACTTGTTCCACAGGCCATTGGTCTGTATTACAGAGCCACTTAGGTCCCATAAACCAAGTTTTGTTTGACTTCAACAACTTGTAGGATAAACCTCTGGTCAGAAAGTCTGCTGGATTTTGTTTAGTTGGAACATAGTGAAAGTTTACTTGTAGGCTTTCATTAGCTTCAGCTATTTCTTTTAGCCTATTTCTTACAAAGATATTCTTACTATTAATGCTATCATTCCGTATCCAGGCAAGACAAATCTGACTGTCAAGCCAGATGTGGATATCAGTTATGTTCACATCATGGTAAGCATCCTTAAGCAATGAAATGGTTTTAATGGCTAATGCAGCAGCCAATAGTTCCAATTGAGGTATGGTTCGGGTAGGTTTGAGAGGTGCAACTTTCCCTTTTGCATAAATTAGATGACTTTCTGTAGGACTTACAAGATACGCACAGCACCCATAAGCTTGTGTGCTTGCATCAGCAAACACATGAAGTCTCTGGGGCTTATCCCTAAACCCACAGCACCTTTGAATTTTAATGTTCTGCACTTTTGTTAAATCAGCAGCTAACTTCTTCCAAGATTTTTGATTTTCATTTGTTATTGGATCATCCCACCCAACATTTGTCCTCCAAATTTCTTGGAGGAGAATCTTTGATTTTATTGTTGAAGGCAGGAATAGACCCATAGGATCAAAAATTTTGGAAGCCTCTGATAATATTTGTCTTTTAGTATTTGCTTCCTCATCAAGTTTAAAACCTTTAGTACAGATTGAATCATGATTGTTAGAAGTTGCATCCAAATACCAGTTCATACCTAAAGTTTTAACTCTGTCTGATGGCTCAGTAAGACCATTATTATCCTTTAAAATCTTTTTGTTTAAATCCTCATCATTTGAAATCCACTCTCTAAGTTCAAAGTTACCTTGTTGCATAATGTTTTGAGAGTGTTCATAGACTTCAGATAATTCAGATTTTGTTGTTGTTGAGCCTATTAGATTGTCTACGTAAAAATGTTCCTTAAGGAAGTTCAATGTTAAAGAGTTATTAAACTGGTTCAAATGATGTCCAATTGTCAATGCTAATAGGCTAGGTGAGCAATTGGCTCCAAACAACACAACATTAAATCTATAGGTTATGAACCCTTTATTCAAATCAAATGGATCCTTGAACCATAAGAACCTAAGTTGGTTCTTATCATATTCATTTTTAAGATTTATTCTCAAAAATGCCTTTGAAATGTCACTTTGTACGGCATATTTATCTAACCTGAACATCAGTAAGATCTTCACAAGGTCAGAAATGAGATTAGGACCCTCAATCAGGCAATCATTCAAACTGTGTTTATCACTCTCTTTGAGGCTACAGTTATATACTACTCTGAGTTTTGTTGTTGGGGCATCTTGTCGATAAACCCCCCTGTGGGTTAAATAATGACAACCATCTTTTTAAAAGGGTTATTTGTTACTTCTTCAATGAAGCCTTTCTGTAGCTGTTCTTTGAAGACATCACTGTACTTTTTAATATTATTATCTTGTTTGAGTTTTTTCATTACTTTATATAAATGTCCTTTAGCTACTTTGAGATTAACTCTTAAAGTTGGACAATTTATTTTCCAAGGTAACTCAATAAAATAACTATTGTCTTTGCACTGAATGGTGTCTTCAAATCTTTCTACCATTAACTGATCTTCTGAAGTTTGATTTGTGTCATGTATACCCACAGATTCTAGCAACCATAAAGTTTGAATTGCCTCATCCAGAGTTTCATTTGATAGTGATGAATTAATGTTCTCAGTTGAGATAATATTATTCAAAGTGTTGCTATTCTTACAGGTGTTATGTAGGACTGAGTTGAGGCACATAGTATTTGTTAGTCATGAACTGTTTTGGTTTAGGTCTAGGTTGTATTTGGATAGGTCACCCAAGGGGCTATCCCTGATGGAGTCTGAATAGCTATACCATTACCTATCTCTACTATGCCCTTATGAATAAGATTAATATAATCTGCCCCTATTAACATTTCAATGTTAGCTACTGTGTTGTTAGTGATATGTCTATCAGCTATTTTGTAGTGTTTTCCCAAATGATTTATGGTTTGTTCTAGTTTGGGTATAACCAGTTTGTTTTGTCCTACTTTAGAAATAATAACTGCTTCAATTTTCTCTAATTTATTTTCTAAATGTAGTTCCAGGTCAATTGTCTTATAGCTATTTTTGTCCGAGTTATCCTTAACAAAGGATGCAATATTGAGGTTTTGTTCATTCGGGTTTGGTGTCAAACCCAATTTATTAACTACATTTGCGAAACAAATGTTTGTTGAGAACAACAATCTATAAGACATCTCACTGGAGTGGTGCTACCCTCACTATTCACTAAGTCCAAAGTAATAGTTGGTAAAAGAATCTCAGTGTTTCTTGTTACGTTGTTTGAGCAAACAGAATGTCCCATGAAAGTGGCATTTTCTTGATTACCTTTGTTTGGTGGAGGTATCTTTTGAGTTTGAGTACTATTGTTTGGACACTTTGGTGAATCACACATTGATGAGACATGTCGTAAACTTTTACAAACTTACACTTGAATCTTAACCTAGATTTACAGTCTTTCTTATAATGTCCCTGGCAAGTACACTTTTTACATAGGTTCAACTGTTCACATCTTTTAGCTCTTTGGTTAAAGTCTGAATATTTGTCACACCCAGTACTACTGTGTTCATTACTTGCACAAAATTTGCAATGTAGTGTGTAAGTTGAGGCAGCAGTTACATTAAAGTTCTGTAATGTAGGTGTTCGTGTATTACAGTTGGTCACTTTTGATTCTACAGTATCAAGTTTTGTCTGTTTGGCTGTAGCTAGTTGGTCTCTGGGAACAGTCTTTGGTTTATCCATAGTCTGGGTCTTATTTTGTGTTGGAATATTTCTCAATTTGTAATTAGTTAGGATATTGGGAAAGTGTTTTCTGATATCTTCAAGATTAGGATAATTTCTCCCGTCTTTAGAACTAAAATATCTTTAACCCTCAAAGGAAGGCACCTAAGAACTATGCCTTGTATAATCCAAGATGAAGCTTTAATATCTATCTCATTGCTAACCAGTTGTCCTATAATAGCTTCTAATTTTGTATAAAAATTTTCCATATCACTATGGTTATCTTTTATGGGTGCAAAATAAAAAATTTGTTGAGATAATTCATATACAATCTCATCTTTATTAATGTAATTACGTTTTAAGAGATCAATAGCTACTTCATATGAATTCCCTACGGCTGGTAAATAGGCTATCAGGTTATAGGCTGGGCCTTTAAGGAAACTAGTTAAGTAGCTAAACTTATCAACAGTTGAAATATAAGGTTTATTACCTACTAAACTCTCAAATTTGTCAATGAAAGATGGGAATTGTACCATGTCCCCTTCAAATGTTGGTACTAGCAAAATGGGTAACTGAGCCCTCAATTCTTGTGACTCAGGATTTAGCATGCCACTTAAATTTTGTTGAAGGTTAGCTCTACTTTGATTAAAATCAGAATTAGGTTTATTTGGTGTTAAGTCAGTGAAACGAGACCGTAGTCTCCTTATTTGCTGTTCAATTGAGATTACCTGATCATCATTATCAGCGTAAAGGTCTATCAATTGTTCTTCAGCCATTTCGGATTCAACTAACTCTGAAATACTCTCATCAATGGCTATTATTTCCTTCTTTTTAGTTTCCAATTTAAGAATTACACACTCTAAATCTTCCTTACCTGGTTGTGTAATATTGTTAAAAGTGTTCACGGCCTTTGTAACAGCTCCCAACTTTGCCCCCCTTTTCTTTTTTAACTTTTTCAATTCCGCACTGTCCATGTCTAAGTCAAAATTGTTTAACTGGGGATCGTAATGAAACAGAGGACAAGAAGAAATTACCAGAGAAGAGAGAGCACAGACAAAACAGTCAAGTTTTAAATTTGGTTTAATCCCCCCCAAGTACTTATGTGTCACTCAGGTCTAAGCTTATAAGAGAATGAGACTCCTTAAATGTAAATGTTTCCTAGTTAGGCCCTAGGTTGTAGACCTAATTAGGCTTCATTAGGTTAGGCTTAGGCTTAGGCTTAGGCTAGACCATTTAGCCTAATTCTGCAATTTTTTTGTTAAGTAAGGTTAAGGTTTGTAAATTCCCCACACACGGACCACCAATGTGAAAAATGCTCTGTATGAATTGGTCCACAATTAACCCACCCCTTATATCTCCAGTCTAACTATAGAGTAGATTAAGTCTAGCCCTGTAGGGGTCAGCCTAGAGATTCCGGAAATGGTCCAGAGCGGGCAGATAAATTGAGGTCCACAGTAGGATTCCTCACCAAACTAGGTTAGGGCAATCTACCTTCACCTTTGTTAAGCTATGAGTTGATGCTGGGTCTTAGGCCACAATGTAGGCCTAAGTTTTCTGACCCAGCTTAATTTAATGAGTCTTCTAAGTTAGAAGTTAGAAGATCTAACTGGGCTAAAAACACAATTAGTCACTTACTGCTAGTTATTAGAGAGTCTCTTTTCTCCTTCCTGTATAATTGTCGAGAGCGTACTTGCTGGTGGGGATCTTTCTTCGGTGTCTGTTCTTGTCCCTTCTCCCGTTGCGTCCTCTCGCCCCGTTCCTCGTTTTCGTTCTCTTTTGTTCTCCTTTTCGCGGGGCTTTTTCCACCAGCGTCGTGTTGGTTTTTTCCTAGGTTGGTTGATCGGTAATGTATATCTATTACCGAGCACGCTCTTGTCACACAGTATATAAATACTAGTGTGGAGAATAACTCTGGTGAGCAACCAATTGGTTTCATCCACCCAGTTATTGACATAAAAGGAATTTAATAATTGTTAGATTAACTACCTACCTACTCAGTGAACCATTTTCGTTACCTCCCAACTACCCACTCATCAGTTTTCCGTACCTCCTTCACAAGCCAACAAGAAGCTGATCTTATGTACATAAATACCCAGTTACCCACCTATATTGTGTGGCTATTCTGTGTCCTTACGTGCATATAGAATTTACCCAGTTGACTTACTCCTAGGAGACGTTGGTGATCTGTGGTGCAACCTGTGAATTGCTGAGTGAATGGGGATGTAGCGACTGCATTCGTGCCATGGTGTTCGACACCACTGCAGCCAATACAGGTGATTGATGATTTCCTGATTCTTTTGTACATCTCTTTTTGGATTTTCTACTGCTAATTCTATAACTTTAGTGTTACAATGTTACACTGTTACTAACCCATCTCTTAAAATCTTTCTCCATTTCAGGGCACATAACTGCTGCGTGTGTAGCTGTTCAGACAAGGTTAGATCGGGAGTTGCTGTGATTGGCTTGTCATCATGTTGGGGAAGTCATCCTGTCACATGTTTGGGATAGTTTGGAAATCGAAACTTCAAACAGCCCCGACATTCAGCTCTTCAAAAGGTTCAGGGATAACTATGGACCACTCACATCCAAAGATCTATCAGATGTTGTCTTTCTGAATTTTTAGGAGGATACCTCAGAAATAGCCGATGCCATATCGTCGATGCTATCAAGTGACAATTTGTGCTACAGGGGAGACTACAAAGAGCTTCTCATCATTGCCTCTCTCGCTCTGTCAAGTAACACTAGTGGCTTCGTATTTCAAAGTCCTGGTGATCTCCACAAAGCCAGGTGGATGGCGAGGCTCCTTTATACAATTAAAATGGTTTTGCTCTCCAAGAAGATCGAGAGAAAGCTCCCCAAAGGAACAGTTTTTGCATCAGGACAAGTTGACAAATTGGTGAGGTTTGTGAAGTTTGTACTGCTCGTATACATCCCTTGGTGGATGGAATGCCTCTTACCAAGCAACGCACCAGTCAATGACCTCAATCTCCTGCGGAAAATGAGATATCCTGACGAAAAGATACAACGGTCAAGTACCAAGGCCATAAAAAACTATCTGTGGTATCTCACAAAGGAATTGGTGCCTCTGGCACTTTTCTCCCACAGAGTCTCAGACTCAGTCAAGACTGAGATAGTGAGCAGAATGAGAGCTACTGAAGCTCCAACTGAGGACATCAACAGGACCAACAGACACTTCATGAAACGGTTTGGAATGGGCTACAGAAAGCCCAAATTCCCTCCTGTAATTTCAGCGCCATTACAGCTGGCTGAGTATGCGGCGTCCAACTCGTGGGTTTTGTTCAATCTGCTTGGACTGGACGCATCATTTTTGGACCTGCCTCTACACCAGTGGTCTGAGCATCCATCATACCAAGCTGCTCTAAAAGTGGTTGAAAACCTCAGTAGTGAATGGTAGTGTGGAGAGAGGGGTCAAACTTGGGAGCGACTTTCTGTCTGCAACAAAGATTGAGGACAGGTATCAGAATGTGCTACAGGTCGCAGAAAATGACAGGAAGAGAGTCCCAGACCAGAGAAAATGGCACAATATTCAGGAAATGTGGCTCTTGATTTTTTTATTTTTTTGTATACTCTACTACATAGTGTATATGCATAATAAACATTCTACAATTCAGTAGAACTGTGTTTTTATTGATTTCTTGGGAAGTGAATGTTCGCAAGTTGACATGCAATGATGGTACAATGGGGTTTTTTGCTATAACTCGAAAAGTAAGCCCCAGAGACCATATATTTGTTCAAAAGTCGTATATAAACTTGATGTTTCCGGTCATTTTGCACCCAGAATGACCTTCCTAGGTGTAATGGTTCTCGAATTATGATCGATTTCACTAAATGGGGTTTACGCGTAGACCCCAAAAAGCACATAATTGTCCCAGCCACAAGTAAATAAAGTTCAATTTTGCTGAAACTTCACAGTTTTGTTATATAGGGAGAATCCCCATTAGAAAAAAAAGGTAGGCTTGATTGGACATGGTAAGGGCTACAGCCTCACCCTAATATACATATATATATATATATATATATATACCAGGGCAAAGGGGGCACAAGATAAGACCAAGAGCAAGCAAAAATGTTGATGGATCTCACAAACGAGTTTATGCTGAGACAGGAGAGAACAGAAAATACCAGAAAAAATAACTGCCTAGATCTGGTATTTACGAATAACACGAACTTGATTGCTGATATAAAAATAACCCTAACTATTATCTCACACCACAACATAATCGAAATATCAACAAATATGGGAACAACATTAAAAGACAATACACATACTGATGAAAGAAGCAAATTTGGGATTTTTAACTTAAATTCCAAGACTATAAAGTGGGAAGCAATCAGATCACACATGGCCCAAATAAAGTGGAGAACAGTTCTAGAGAATAAAACAACTGAAGAAATGCTCACAACCTTGGAAGAAAAGACGCTGAGAATTTTAGAAAAATATGCTCTCAAAGCACAGCCAAAAGGAAAGAGGAACTGGCTAAAGAGGCAAAAGAGAAGAATATTTCGTAAAAGAAAGAGAGTAGCGGCAAAGTTAGCTAATTGCAGAGACAACAATGCCAAGAAAATAATACAAGAAAAACTGGAGAGTATCGATAAGGAAATATAAACCCTGATTGAGGGCCATGCAGAGAGGAAAGAAGAGAGGCGGTAGAAGCAATAAAGGAAAATTCGAAAAACTTCTATAGCTATCCGAAAAAGAAAACAAAAACGCGCACCACTATTGGGCCCTTAAGGAAAGGAAATAATGAACTAACAGACGATCTAAAAGAAATATCTGAAACATTGAGATCCCAGTATGACTCAGTCTTCAGTACCCCAAAAATTAATATAGCGATACCTTGCATAGGTGCATTCTTTGAAGAGAAATTGCAAGGAGATTGTATAAAAGATTTTCATTTTACTCCAGAAGATGTAGCGAGGACTATAGGACAAACAAAATCACATTCAGCTGCATATCCGGACAAATGGAACGCATTATTGATTAAAAACTGTGAGAATGAAATAGCTACACACTTATACTGGATATGGAGAAGATCTCGAGACACTGGGGAAATACCGAGCATCTTGAAAAGAGCAAACATTGTCCCTATATATAAAGTAGGGGATAGATCTCAAGCAAGAAACTGTAGGCCAGTGTCAATGACGTCCTACCTCACCAAAGTATTTGAAAGAATAATTACATAAAAAATCTGACTTCTTGGAGACACTGGAAAGATTTACCAAAAATCAGCATGAATTCCGATCAGGATGATCACGCCTATCACAACTTAAAAAGCATTATAACAATATCATAGATGCACTGGAAGGCATTGAAAACTATGATGTCATATACACGGAATTTACTAAAGCTTTCAACATATGTGATCATTGTATAATAGCACATAAAATGAAACATATGGGAATGACAGGCAAAGTGGGAAAATGGATCTACAACTTCCTCCGAGAACGTTTACAGGTCGTCAAAATTCAAAGTACATCATCAGCAGAATCAGAAGCGCAGTCCAGTACCACAAGGTACAGTACTGGCCCCACTCCTGTTCATTATCATGCTAACAGACATAGACAGCGGAGTAAACAGCAACAGTATAGTAACATCCTTTGCAGACGATACAAAGATCAACAGAAAAATCAGCGACACAAAAGAGGTGAAGGCATTGCAGAGGGACACGAACAAAATATACTAATGGCCAGAAAACAACATGATATTTAACACCGAGAAATTTCAGCTCTTGAGATATGGTAGAATTGAAGATATACAGGAAATTCCGAGAAGCACAAAAGCGATCGAATTGGGGATTATAATGACTGAAGATGTGAAATTCGAGACGAAAGATCAGATAGTGATAGACAAAGCAAAAAGAGTTGCGGGACAGGTACTAGGAACTTTCAAAAGAAGGGACAATACAGGAATGACTCCCATGCAGAATACACCGATCATACCAAAATTGAATACTGTTTCGTCATGACGTCCCCATATAAAAAGGAAGAAACTAATAAACTAGAAGCAGCTTAGACATTTCCCAGCTAAGATTGATAGCTGCAAAGAACTCAACTGCTGGGAAAGACGACGTAAACTAAATCTGTACTCCCTGGAAAGGAGGAGAGAGAGGTACACCATAATCTACATAAGGAAAATGATCGAAAAACTGGTACCAAACTTGAAACTAAACCCAATTACCATCCAAACGACGTTGGAAAATAGGAAAGGCAGAATGTGTAGCGTTCCCAAATTAAAGGCCCGACAAGGAACCTCTTCAACAGTGAAGGAAAATAGCTTGGTTGTCAGGGGGCCAAAGACTTTGTAACCAGCTTCGAATGGACCTCAGAAACGTTACAGGGGTCAAAGTTGAAGCCTTCAAGAGAAGACTAGATGCCTGGCTCAGGACGGTACCAGATGAACCGGATGTACCTGGCTATGTGCGGTGGAGTGCGCATGAAAGAAACTCGTTCCTTCACCAAGCCAGGCTCAGAGGCGGGTCAGCAGCAGTATGATGGCAAACTGTTAGAGTACAAATTAATTACATGCCAAATTATCAATAATTGTAACAATACGGTTAGGTCGTCAAAGGTGGGAGAGTTGTTTAGACCCTCCAATGGGGGAGAGGGAGGTATGCATGAAGGGGAGAGAGGGTAACCTAACGCAGCAGCTCAGGCTCACTAAAGTATATATATATATGAATTGTATGTCTATATATGTGGGGGTGTATGCATGTAGGTTTGTATAGAAAAAAGTAAAACAAAACTTCTTTTATATATATGTTAACCCCTCCGTCTATGGCCTTGGGTTGGTTCGAAGTCGATGGGGGTTCTGGTTAGGAGGCAGCAACGGATCTGTTACTTGCAGTAGTTTCTTCTATACTACTCCCCGAGTTCTTCTTTAGTGGCTCGGAGGATTCTGAGAGGCTTATTAAATTCTTTGAGGTTTCTCCCCGATTCTTCTTGTAACTTATCGGGAGATTCTAATTACTAAATTTTCTGAAGAGATCACGGCTCGAAGGAGAAGATAAAGACTTTTTCTTACTGTGTTTTACTTCTAAACTGTTACAGGTAATGCTCAGCCTCGTAGTTGGAATCAGAATAAACATGGAAGAAATTTGTGGGGTTTATACCCGATTCTACTAACATCATCATTATTAAATGTTGAAGAGGCTGCATTATTTTTGCACAATATTTGAAAATAAAGTAAATCTTTTAGCTGTGGTAAGGTTTAAACGAGTAAACAAGATATTTGAAGATGAAGCCATATTTTTATCTTAAATTGCTTTTTTTCAGATCTGATGTTATCATGATCTGCCAAGTTAACTAAAAGTGGAAATTGAACTATGCATCTTTACACTAAAATATGCATATGAGTAAAAATTAAAGGTTTAAGATTTACAATTAAATGCTTAGGCAAGACATGACTTCATCTTTTATAACGAAGAGAGAATGTATATTTAATTCATTTATTATCGTTAACTTCAATTCCATTAAAGTACATTGACTACGTCATTTAGTACATTACATCATTAAGTACAGTTTCATTAAAGTACATTACATTATATTAAATTGAAGTATTACAGTTAATTATAATTAAACAGTTACTATAACTTGGTTTTGTTACAGTGTTTCGTATTAATAGACAATTAAGATGTTAGAAATATAATACAAAGTACATGGGCACATGCGGTATGGATGAATATGGTTGAATAATAATATTTATACTACATAACATATAAATAATGACTTCTATAGAGTGTACAGTTTTTATTATGATGTTAAAGAATTTTCATACATTGAATACTAGAGATATGATGAAGGGAAATTAATGACGGGAAAATGTGACGTCATAGTTATTGAATTTGTACGTATAGTACAAATCATTATTAGGAAGATTTACAAGAACGAATTAGAGACAAAGAGTGGGTATTAATGACTAAGAAGTACAACTACGGGTTCCAATCCTGTTATATACAATGTGTATGCATAATCTAGGGTCGAGGGTGAGATGCAAGACAACCATAATTAATTATAATAAATTCTATAACAAATGAAAAATGGAAAATGGATACGACTAAACCATAGAAATGGTAGATCGTAGGGTTGTGACACGAACGAAAATAGAAAGCTACAAGTAAAATTTTTATCCAAACTCGAGTTAAGCGATTTTGGTTCTTATGTAAAAATGAATATTGATTATTCATTGTTCATTTTTACATATATATATGAAATATGTGCATATATGTGGGTGTGTAACATGTAGGTTTGTATAGAAAAATTAAAACCTTTATTAAGACGTGTATACGGGCCGGGACTAGGCCGTAAGAAATGTGGATAACCTAATCTAACAAGGGTAATAAAACACAAGAAGGAAAGAGAGGAGAGAGAGAGAAGATCCATTCGTGGCCATAACACTTCGCATAATGGCGTCTTTACAAGCCTTCCTGCACGGCTTTGGGATCAGAGCCATTTCACATAAGAACCAGCCAATCGTATGACGTAATCGGCGGTAAGACAGTTTCTTTAGAGAGTAAGCAGCCAAAGAATACAGCCAGTCGCATTAATTTAGTGACTTATATATACATATATAGGCTAGCTGGAGTGGCACCATCAGTCCACCACTCACAACAAATTCTTAAAGCAAAATGTAGCCATCCTACTGGACTTCCGAACCCCCACCAGTCGAAACAGCCAGTCGCCTTTGATACACACACACACACACACACACACACACACACACACACACACAAAGGAAACGTTCATCTAGATCAAAGTTATAACAAAATGTAGGATTACTCCAACGCCAACGATAAAGAGGTCATGGAGATCCTGAATGTAGGTAATACATGCATAATAAAGTACAACAGAACTGAATTGGCTACGAATACAACACGTGTCACAAACATGAATACAGTTATTCAGTCACGGGTATGCCACATATACAATAATAATAACGATAATAATAATGATAATATTAATAAACTCATTAACGAAAATAATAAACAGTGGCCTCTGGAAAAAACCTTTTTAATAACAAATAAATAGACTATTATATATATATATATATATATATATATATATATATATATATATATATATATACAGGGTGTTTTAAAACTTTCTGTACAAATTGTAATGGGGGATAGGCAACACCAAGACAAACCCTTTTCGTCTATAAGTGTATGTCCGCTGACGTCACCATTCGGCGCGAGAGGGCGCCGCTGCAATTGGCTAAAAGGTGAAGTGGGCTAGACTCGCGCTTGCCGCGGGCATTCTTAAATCGGACGTAGTACGCGTAACATGGAGCGCTTCACGACTGCTGAGATGGGGCTGACATGCATATGGTGTATGGGGCTGCCAATGGAAACAGAAGAGCTGCTGTGAGGTTGTACCGACAGCGCTTCCCAAACAGACGTGTGCCAAACCACCAAACGTTTGCGCATTTGCATCGGCGACTGCGCGAAACTGGAACATTCCATGCAAACATGCATGACACTGGTCGGGAGAGAAACGTGCGCACTCCTGACATGGAAGAAGAAATCCTACGGCGATTTGAGGACAATCCAAGCGCAAGCACGCGAGGTGTTGCACGTATCCTCGGTGTGAACCACGACCTGGTCTGGAGAGTGTTGCACGAGCAGCAGTTACATCCGTTTCATCGTCAGAGAGTCCAGGCATTACAACCTCGGGATTACCCTCTTCGTGTGGAATTCGCACGCTGGTTTCTGCAGCAGACAGCGCGGTGCAGCCTAATTTTCCGGCTTATGTGCTGTTCTCAGATGAGGCCTGTTTCACACGTGAGGGTGTTTAACATGCACAATTCTCACGTGTGGGCGCACGCAAACCCACATGCTACACGGGTGCATGCTCATCAAGAACGGTTCGCCGTCAATGTTTGGGCGGGTATCGTCCATGGCAAGTTGATTGGGCCGTACCTGCTGCCTGCCCGACTCGACGTCAGGAGTGCGCACGTTTCTCTCCCGACCAGTGTCATGCATGTTTGCATGGAATGTTCCAGTTTCTCGCAGTCGCCGATGCAAATGCGCAAACGTTTGGTGGTTTGGCACACGTCTGTTTGGGAAGCGCTGTCGGTACAACCTCACAGCAGCTCTTCCGTTTCCATTGGCAGCCCCATACACCATATGCATGTCAGCCATCTCAGCAGTCGTGAAGCGCTCCATGTTACGCGTACTACGTCCGATTTAAGAATGCCCGCGGCAAGCGCGAGTCTAGCCCACTTCACCTTTTAGCCAATTGCAGCGGCGCCCTCTCGCGCCGAATGGTGACGTCAGCGGACATACACTTATAGACGAAAAGGGTTTGTCTTGGTGTTGCCTATCCCCCATTACAATTTGTACAGAAAGTTTTCAAACACCCTGTATATATATATATATATATCAGTGGCGACTCGTGACATTTTGTTCAGGCATGCAATGTTATGGAATGGAAGAAAAACATCCGCCTAACCCTCTTGCCCAAACTTTGCATATTGTTTACATAGAACTTAGCAAGTTAAAGGTGTTTTACAAACTTTTGGGGACCTCTTTGAAGGAAAGTTCATTTAATGTTAGGCTTAAATATGCGAACAAAAAATTAGACATATTTATATATAGTAGTTACCGAATTGATCTAAAGAAAAAGATACAAATTTAAAATTTACCTTAAATAATTGTGAAGCATTATTTGAATTGAAATTCTGCTCTCCTAGTTTTCCTGCAAAATTCTTCGATGACCAAATTGTAAAAGTACTCTCGATTCTCCATAAGCTTCTTGAGGAAATTTTTTTCAATTGAAATTAAGGCAAGATTAGATAGCCTTTCTTCACTTTGGGAACTCCGTAAATAACTTTTAATTCTTTTAAGAGCAGAAAATGATCGCTCAACACTTGCTGTCGATATTGGTATAGTTAGAATCAAATTCGTCAATTTATATATTTCCTTAAGACCTTTGTGCATTTCGCTTTCCAGTAGATATTTTAGGAGCTCAGCAACATTCTTTTTGGCAAAAGATTTGTGCGAATATAAAACACACAATTCAGAACGGAGACGAGGAAACTCAAAAAATGAATTGTAGCTTCTTTTCAAAGATTCAAAAGCTCTCTCTGGGAAAGTAACATCATAGAACTCAAATTTTTTGCAATCTAAAAGCTCAATGAATTCCAATTTTTCCATTGAACTGAAACGCTCTTTCATTTGAAGAAGTATATCGAATATTTCATGAAATAGTTGACTATACTTCTCTTGTGGAGAAAGACTCTGTTTCCTTTTACATACAGGTTCACCACATCTTTCTGTTATCAAGTCCCACATATCTGCAAATTTTGTATCCCTTATTTGTTTGATTTTTTTCATAGTGCTTTCAACGGTGATTGAGCTATACACAATATCCATAGATTTTGTTTGCAGCACATTAAATAGATATTCAGTAAAAGGAAAAATTGAAGAAAATACTTCTAATAAAAAATTAAAATCGAAGGTATCGATACCAGCAAGCAATCCGCGTGCACTATTTTTTGTTTTTTCATCAAATTTCTTTGGGTTTTCAAGAATGCTTTTTAAAAGATCTATTAAATCTTCTTTATTTTCCTTAACTCTTTCAACTAGACGAGATGAATAGTTCCACCGCGTTGGAGCCAGTTTAGGGAAACGCTTTCCAACAACTTTGTCAAGCATTGAAGTTCGCTTAGTTGAACTGCTGAAAAATGATGACAAACTTCCTAATACTGAAAAAAATTATTACATTCGGAAATTTCAGCGACAGCTTGGGATAAAACAAGGTTAAGTTTATGGGCGTAGCAGTGAAGAAAAATAGCCTCTGGTACAGTTTCTCTAATCTTTGTTTGTACTCCATTAAGATCGCTCCCCATAACAGCAGCACCGTCGTAGGTTTGAGCAACTAATTTTTTCAAACAGCCCAGTTCACCTAGTTGCCTTATAGATAAATCAGAAATCGCTCCTGCACTTCTATCATTGCTGACGTCATTGAATTTTATAAATCGTTCACAAATCTCTCCATGTTTATTAACATAACGAACAACAGTAGAGAGTTGAGAAAAACAGCTGACATCAGATGTTTCATCTAATAAAATCGCCACATACATGCAGTCGATAAGCTCACGTTTTATTTGTTCTAACATAACTGCACTAATAGATTGAATTATGTCATTCTGAATAGCAGATGATGTTCCCTTAAAAACAGTCGCAGTTTTTAAATGGTTTTGAAGCTTTTCATCGAATTCTCCCATACAAAATACCAATTCAATATAGTTACCCCTATTGTCAGCGTTTTCTTCTTCATTGTGACCGCGAAATGCTAATTCTTGCATACCTAAAACATGTTATCCTAATCAAACGTTTCAAAATTTCTCGATTCTTATTAACTTCTTCGTTATGTCTGGAAATGGCAACTGATTTCTGCTTGTCGAGTATTAAATCAATTCTTTCTGACTTTCCAAATGTTTTAAGATCAACAAATGCATTTATGTGAGCAAGAGATTTTTCATGGCGAGAAATTGCAGTATGTAAATTGTTTAAATCGTCGTATCCACGACTAACAGAATTCCACACAGAGTTATCTCTTGAAAATAGGAAACACGACCAACAGTACAATTTGTTATTTGAAATATTTCCACATAACCAGGGAACATCATCATACAGCTTAGGATTAAATTTCCTAGTGAAGCCTTTATTTTCTTTGCTTAAATTCAAATGTGGAATCGGTCTGCCATTATTCAATATGCGCTTTTTCTCATCAAAAGAGAGTGAGTAAAATCTTCTAGTCTTCAATTGATTAAACACATCGTCAGTCATTATGGGCACTACAATGCTATAATTAAAGCACAAAAGGGAACACCGAACACAAGTGGATGCTTGCGGCGGTGGTACTGGAAAGAAGTCTTGTCAGAATTGCCAGATGTTACTTTTGGTGAATGCACCTATAAAACTGAATGCATGCCGTATTATTTTCATTAATTAAAAAAATCAGAACAAAGCTTTTTAATTATTTTTAGTAAAAATATTAAGTAAATTTTCTAAGCATATTTTAAAACATATTGCCTTTTGAATTTAGCTATGAGGCTCAAAAAAAAATCTTATGGATAGTGAGAAGTCTCCTTAAAAAATTGCCCAAGGCAAGGCGGTGTAAACAAAATCATGTCTTATTTCACTAGACAATTAAGAACATTTTTCTGTACCCAGACTGAATTAGTGAATGCGTTAGCTACAAGTATTTCGATCTGTGTACAGAAAAATGTTCTTAATTGTCTAATGAAATAAGACATAATTTTGCTTACGCCCAATAGCCAGAACATGCGTGATTGAAGCCTTAGACTATTTTTAGTTTCTGAAAATTATTTTTGTCAATTATAATCCTTACTTAGATCTGAAAAGAGAACATATTTAACACATGCATTGCATGCGTTGCATTCATTAAGAAATCGCCACTGATATATATATATATATATATATATATATATATATATATATATATATATATAATCAGAGATGTCTGATCAGAAAATATTACTTTGTAAGCCTAGCGACTTCGCCAGATGTCACCATTTGGTAATAACACTAAAACAAGCTATGATATTTATTTCAGAAAATGCCAATTTGTAACAGCTGATGTTTACTTGGTATAAACGCAGCTTCAGCCGAATTTCCACTTGTGTAAAAACAAGTAAACGGTAAAAGAAAAATTCTTATGCAAAATAAATGCATTATGTTAGCACAGAGACGTTCTCAAAACAGTCTTATCACCGCTACACCAACAATATCCAAAAAGTTCGCCTTTGTGCTTCAAGCCTCTAAGCAAAAGTTCTGAATTTTGATCACACTTTTAAGAGCATGTTTGCACAGAGGCCCTTATACATATAAAAGAAGAATCGAAAGTGATAATTTTATTTGACCAGCGCAGGACCACTATCGGCCGGAGCTAAAATTTCTCATGCCAACATAATCATCTCTGAAAACGAAAATCGAGAAGCTTGAACACGATACATTTTTAAAATATATTTCTCAGCTAATTTTTTTAATTCATAAGTGGTTGTAAATTTATTTCTTATGCTGCTGTCTCTAATATCAGTGTGTGTGTGTGTGTGTATATATATATATATATATATATATATATATTAAAGCAATATAATCTTTAAAAGCAAATATCCACAACTTGTGCGATATCTATACATTTTCGAAATATGTCTCTCAACTAATTTTTATGAATTGATGAGGTTGCAAATTTACTTCTTATGCAGCCGGGCATGCGATAAGCAGAATCTGAGTGAACCGTTATCCATTTTTGGGGACTCTCTCCCTCTCTCTTTCTCGCATATATACTGTGTGTGTATATACAGTATATATATATATATATATATATATTACTATATATGTATATGAATGTGTGCATATATATATATATATTATATATATATATATATATATATATATATATATATATACACACACACATATATATATATATATTATATATATATATATATACAGGGTGTCCCATAAGTCAGGCATCATAGGAGAAATTCTTATTTTTCTATTTCTACAAACCATAATTCATATTTTTCTTATACTCTGGATGCCAATTTCCAGTCCACCATTCAGTTCAGTGACGAGGCTGTTTTTTATGGAAATAGTGAGGTAAATCGACAGAACACCCGCTACTGGTTTCAAAACAACCCTCACTGGTATACCTCTTCAAAGGAACAAGGTGCATCTCGGGTGATGGTATGGTGTGGCATTTGGAAGGATCGCATCATAGGCCCCCTCTTTTTCGATGAACATGTCACTGGAGGCACCTACGTACGTATGCTCAAGGAAGAAGCATTTCACAGTGTCTTGAACGAAGAAGGAAATTTCCCAACATGGTTCCAGCAAGACGGCGCTCCTGCACATTACAGCACCCAAGTAAGGGAATACCTGTACCAACAATTCCCTGGTCATTGGAAAGGACGTCGAGGGTCTGTGGAATGGCCAGCTAGAAGCCCGGATCTCACGCCACTAGATTTTTATCTCTGGGGCCACTTGAAAGCGCTGGTATACGCAGAGAAAATTAGGAGTGTTGAACATTTGCGGCAGCACATTATTGGGGCATGTAACACCATTACTCCAGACATCACTCACCTTGTGCTTGCTGACTGGGTATCACTTCTGAATTGGTGTATTGAAAACAATGGTGGACATATTGAGCACGTTCCGTAAATGAAAGCTTTTGTTTTGCCTTTTTTTATTATTTTTCCTATGATGCCGGACTTATGGGACACCTGATTATATATATATATATTATATATATATATATATATATATATATATATATATATATATATATATATATATATAATAATTAATGGACTTACGAACACCGTCTATGTCAAATTACCAAGTTTCATATTAAATTTTATTGGTAATAAAAATTTTAATGAAACTTATTCTTAAGCATCATATCCTTGGTGTTTAATTACTATATGATAATTCATTAGTGAAAATAATATGCATCATATATATATATATATACAGGGCGTCCCAAAAAAATGTATACACACTTTAAATACTTATAAAGGCAGTGTTTATTAAAATACATTTCATTTTCAAAATGTAATAGAATCTACAGACATTATTTAATTGTTTTGTCAACGCCTGTTTTCAAACTGACGTCCGTTCTGGTCCAGGCACTGCTGATAACGCGAAGCAATGGAATCGCAAACATCACGAAACATTTCGTTTGGTATTTGTGTGCATTCTCGTTCAATGGCTGCTCTCAATTCAGCGACTGTTGCAGGTTTTATAGCGTAGACTTTGTCTTTTAAGTATCCCCATAAAAAAAGTCTAGTGGTGTGAGGTCTGGTGAACGCGGAGGGTATTCTACGAAACCCCTTCGTCCAATCCACATCCACATCGTGCCAAGTACCACTCGCAATACTCCACTCTTCGGTCCGGATCATCTTCATTAATAGCATGGACTAATCTTGGAATGTAACTTTTCCATTGACAGCGCTTCAAAATGCGTTGGACAGACGATTCTGAAATTCCTACCTCACGACTCGCTTGCCGCACAGATTTTCTTGGACTTTCTATACTATTGCTGTTTACTCCGCTGTCTATGTCTGTTAGCATGATAATGAACAGGAGTGGGCCAGTACTGTCCCTTGTGGTACTGAGCTGCGTACTTCCGATTCTGATGATGATATACCTTGAATTTTGACGACCTGCAGACGATCACTAAGGAAGTTGTAGATCCATTTTCCCACTTTGCCTGTTATTCCCATGTCTTTAATTTTATGTGCTATTATACCATGGTCACATTTATCGAAAGCTTTAGCAAAATCTGCGTATATAACATCGTAGTTGTCATTGCCTTCCAATGCATCTAGGATATTGTTGTAGTGCTCTATTAGTTGTGATAGGCATGATCTACCTGATCGGAATCCATGCTGATTTTCGTTGAATCTTTCCCGTGTCTCCAGGAAATCATAAATTTTCTCTCTAACTATTCTTTCAAATACTTTGGTGAGGTGGGACGTCAATGGCACTAGTCTATAGTTCTTTGCTTGAGATCTGTCCCCTCCTTTATATATAGGGACAATGTTTGCTCTTTTCAAGATGCTCGGTATTTCCCCAGTGTCTAGGGATCTTCTCCATATCCAGTATAAAGGTGTAGCTATTTCATTTTTACAGTTTTTAATCAATAATGCGTTCCAATTGTCCGGACCTGCAGCTGAATGTAGTTTCATTTGTCCTATAGCTCTCGCTACATCTTCTGGTGTAAAATCAAAGTCTGTTATATACTCTCCTTGCAATTCCTCTTCAAAGAATGCATTTATGTCAGGTATCGCTTTGTCACTTTTTGGGGTACTGAAAACTGATTCATATTGAGCTCTCAATGTATCAGATATTTCTTTTGGATCGTCAGTTAGTTCATTATATAATATATATATATATACAGGGCGTCCCAAAAAAATGTATACACACTTTAAATAATTATAAAGGCAGTGTTTATTAAAATACATTTCATTTTCAAAATGTAATAGAATCTACAGACATTATTTAATTGT
Source organism: Bathynomus jamesi (assembly GCA_023014485.1). Lineage (NCBI taxonomy): Eukaryota > Metazoa > Arthropoda > Malacostraca > Isopoda > Cirolanidae > Bathynomus > Bathynomus jamesi. The sequence continues at coordinate 79,198 of JAJOZX010006605.1, forward strand.
TTTGTCAACGCCTGTTTTCAAACTGACGTCCGTTCTGGTCCAGGCACTGCTGATAACGCGAAGCAATGGAATCGCAAACATCACGAAACATTTCGTTTGGTATTTGTGTGCATTCTCGTTCAATGGCTGCTCTCAATTCAGCGACTGTTGCAGGTTTTATAGCGTAGACTTTGTCTTTTAAGTATCCCCATAAAAAAAGTCTAGTGGTGTGAGGTCTGGTGAACGCGGAGGGTATTCTACGAAACCCCTTCGTCCAATCCACATCCACATCGTGCCAAGTACCACTCGCAATATTCCACTCTTCGGTCCGGATCATCTTCATTAATAGCATGGACTAATCTTGGAATGTAACTTTTCCATTGACAGCGTTTCAAAATGCGTTGGACAGACGATTCTGAAATTCCTACCTCACGACTCGCTTGCCGCACAGATTTTCTTGGACTTTGGTGATACGTTTCCAGTACTCTTTCTTGCTTTGTGGGGCTTGTCGATGTCCGTGGTCTTCCGGAACGCTTCTTGTGGACATTCTGAACAGTTCCATCGGCTTCAAACTTATCTCTAATTCGAGTGATGGTAAGTCGCGTTGGTGGATCTGTTTGAAACTCCCTCCTAAACTGTCTTTGCACTTCAACTGCGTTTTCACACTTCCAGTAGCATTTTAGAATGAATTTCCTTTGTTCAAAGCTTAGTCTGACTGCCATTATTAATTCTAATGGGTTTAATTTGGAAAGAAAGAAACATCAATTGAGCTATCAGCTGTTAAAGTGTGTATACATTTTTTTGGGACGCCCTGTATATACTGTATAAGAAAATCATATCACAACTTATGTATGTACTTTTACATATAAATTTTTTTTTAAGATATTTATTTATTAAATTATTATTATTATTATTATTATTATTATTATTATTATTATTATTATTATCATTATGTATATGTACACATTTCAAGATTACCAGATATACCAGATACTATGACGAAATGGAATATCACTAGCACATAGTAGTTCAAAGTAATTCATTAGAGTTCTTTTAAAACCGTACGAATGCCTGTACGAATGCCTATCACAGTTTTTTGGATATTTATTTGCTGTAGGCTAGCTTTAATATACTACTATCCTGCTGGTGAGGGCCTATTCGACTTTCTCACCAAATCATGTACGATATTAATGATGTTCGAACTTTGTATCTTTCACCCTTCAATAACAACCTCGGCTGTATCGGACCATTGTATAATGGAGTCCTCAGTCAATAGATTATAAAGACTTGGTCCTTTATTCCTCAATGTAGGTGGAAGACTATTTTTTAATACATGTTCGAGATGTTCCGGACTTGCACCGTTGTTCTTTACTTTTTCTTCTATAGGCTCGCCTTGGTCAGTATCGCCCCCATGTTTGACAAATACGGGGAACTCCACCAGTTTCATATAATTTTCGTACTCATGAAAAAATTTCTGCAGAGCTTCTTGGTATAAGATTCTATTCTCACCAGGAGACTTTTCATTGATTAATAGATCTATAGTGGCATACGGATCACCAATTTGATGTGGCAAGAAAGTAGGCTTACTATAATTTATGAATTAAATTGAAATGAATAATTAGGGGTCACTAGTTTAGGGGTTACAGCCCAAACAAACAATATTTAATAAGGAGAGAGAAATTACTTTGTTGTTTTGTGTTTAATTAGGAAAATAAATGAATTATTTGTTCACAGTGATTAACAATTCTATAACGGTATTTATAGTGATTAACAATTCTATAACGGTATTTATAGTGATTAACAATTCTATAACGGTATTTATAGTGATTAACAATTCTATAACGGTATTTATAGTGATTAACAATTCGATAACGGTGTTTATACTATGTTAAAGATGAATGATTATTAGCAATAAGAAATGGTTATATAGTTTAATTGCTAAGTAAGTACACTAATTCAGGTAGGCTAATGAGATGTACAGAGGTGGACACAAAATAAGTAATTAAGCCAATAATAAATGAAATAATGAAAGTACGGTATGGTACAGTAAATGGATTAAGTCGGTAAAATGAAATGCATAAAAGAGCACACAAACAATCGGATGCAGAATAAGTTATATGAATGAACACAATAACAAGGTGATACAAAACTACGGTATTAGTACAACACTTGAATAGGCCTACTGCGGTCTTAACGGGAGAGTTAGTTTGAACGGTGTTGAAGACACTTTTAGGGCCTACGCGAATAGGCAGAGCTTGTAGACTCTTAAGCCTTGAATCTTGAATAGTTTAGCACGACGGATCAAAACACTGAAGGCCGAGTGAGAGCATACGAGAGGCTTACCGGCTTGCGATTTCGACGGAGTTAACTATGAAGGCTGAAGAAGCCTACATGAAGGTTTACCGTCCTGCGTTTCGACGTGGATAACTCTAAAGACGTGTTGGCCTACCGGCAGGAGGATGTGCTGAGTGAATGTTGAGATACTTATTGAACGGGCGCCGATCGAATTGTGGTGAAGGATGAATGAAGCCAGGGCCAGAAGGATGACTCCGGTAGAGCGATGTTGCTTCCGGTTAAGTGTTGGTTCGCTTCGTGTATTTTTGAGGTGTTGCTTGAGGGACTGAGGCCGGCTGAGTTCGAACGGCGCTACGTGAAAGAGGAGATTCACGAGGAGTAACGAGCAAATTGAGAGCGAGTTCAGTGAACTCTGGCTTATATAGACTCGGAAGACGCTACTTTTCGCGGGCCTTTTGGAGAAGACAAACACCCTTTTGTTTTTCTCTCCTTGAAGACCACGTGTGTTTTTCGATTTTTGATGATTCCCAGATGTTTGCGGAGGTGATGAAAGGAATTTCCGGTCTGTCTCTACAGTTCTACCAATTCGGAGTTCTAGAACGTATCTGGACTCTTTGTGTTTTGTAGTGAAGCGTACATCTCGTGTGGAATCACGACTACTGTACTATCTTCATTATATTAAACTACACAATAAAGGGCCCAAAACTGAAAATGAGATGGGTAGGAATGAACCCTCTCTTTGTACAATAATTCGCTTTTTCTACCCCATAGTTTGACTTTTATGAGCGAGTGCGTTTATTATGTTCTTGTAACTACGTAAGCGAGACTTCTGAGAGGGTTTCATTGGTACATTGCATTTTATAACGTTATGACAGATTTCAGAGATGCATTTTAAAAAGTCGAAGTCAATATTTTTAACAAACTGGTGTTGGAGAGTCCGTGGCAGCCGATGATAAATTTTTAGTAATTCATGGTATTTCTTTAACCTCTTTTTCGTTCTGGGATATAACCACTTCAGCCTCGTTTGGGCATATATTCGTTCTTAGAAGCACCCTAAACGTGTTTCGCGGGTGAAGGTCACAAACGAAATATCCGTAACGTTGGCTTGTAGCTTCTTTATAAATTTTCAAAAATTCCTTAAGCTGATAAGGGAAAAATTTGTGCTACATCTCTACGTTGTGCGAATAAGACTAGTTATTGTGTATTTAGCGATACATTGCGCATGTATCTATTTTTGAAAAATAGATTCTGATTGACGGAGAATACGCTTATATGAAGATGGTGGGAGAAAACTGTAAATATCTCAGGAAACGTTTTATCCATTTCTAACATGAGATCGTCAATTACAATATCCGTGTGTTCATTACCCTTTATCGAACTAACATCATAAACACATTTGTGGAACAAAATATCATTTTGGTACTCGTTGAATATGGTCTGGTATGTCGAATAGCGCCATATGACTTTATGCACAAAATTTGAGAACAGTTTCCCCTTATGTTTAATGATTTTAAGCATAAACAAGGTTTTGTAGTGCCAGATATAATGCAAGTAGAAGGGCTCGTGACCCTAATTTTTTTTACAGAATCCATCTCTAACACGTGACACTCTTAAGTGGAACATTTACAAAATATAATAAAATTTTAAGTGATGCTTCTTATATTCTACAGGCTTGTTTTTCTTCTTCCCCAGAACTGTGAATGATGACGAAATGAGGTACTGTACCAGCAACATGTTCCCATCGTAGATATTGCAGATGAGGTTGATGACACTGATGATAGTGTAATTGTTGTTGAGGCTACAGACTGCACCATCAACCCCCCTAACGTTCAGGAACTCTCAGCAACGACAATTGTAGCACCCCTATCCAACAATTCGAGAAGAAAGCAGGTGCATAACAACGTCTTCGGTGCTGAAACACCCTCCTAGTCAGGTGTAAAATGAGTAAAACGATCCACGAGTGCGTCGGCTATTAGACCAACAGTAAGTTCTTAAAATGTAATACAACCCCAACCCCTTACACATTACGGCACAACCACTACAATAGCTCCTTCTACGAATGAAACAGTACCTCCCTATTCCTATTCAATACCGCCCTACGCTGTGCCCTCCACCTCGTCAGCAACATCTCATTCTGTAGACAGTAGCATAGCATTCGAGCTGTTGCGTAGCGTCACCCACCCACGTAGTAGGGTGTGTCAATTTTGGGGGTGAAATGACTAAATTGAAAATCATGTGATTTGGTAGCAATTTAATGTAATCATTTGGCATACAAAATAATATCCTTGCTTCAAAAACAACAAATAATAACTCCTACCTACATCAATTTTAATTCAAAAATTCCATTTTTCCGTAAATTCGTAACAAAATAACAAATGTGCACAAACATCCTATTAACATTTAAAGTGGCAATAAGATATCATTCAGAGTCTTTATTTGAAAGTAACTAATGCAGTCATGTCCTTTTTGCTGCGGTTCCTTGACATCAGCATTCGGCTTGTTACTTGCGCTTTGATGTAGCCTTCTCGCCTCTCGTGACTGTAAACTTGACTAGCTGCTTCTGTGAACATTTTCACACATCTCTCCACACTCTGAGTGTGAGAAGGCCACTTTGGCATTTGCATTGGGGCCTCTTTAAGTTGTGTTAAATCTTTGTTTGTTATACATGTTGTCAGTGGTGGCTCCAAAACTTCCGAACTCAAGTTAACTAATTCTGACAATTTCGTGGCATTGACGTTCATCAGAGGTACCTTCCTTGTCTGAACAGAACAGTCTCCCAGCTGGTCATCATCTAGTGATGTTCCTCTAAGCTCTAGAATGATTTCCACAGCCTCAGTTCGCTCTTTGGTACATTGGCTGCAGAGTATTGCTTGCAAAACTGCCTCTGACCTAGCATACCAAGCGGACCTTCTCACCACAGGTAACACGATGTCCACCACTACTTTCCTTTGGGTTCTCAGTAGCTGTAATTGAAACAAGATGTGGTTGGGCCCCTCCATCCACATTGGATTAAGTTATACATTGAACCAGTGAGGAAGATAAAACCCAATAATAAATTCAACAATCAACATCAAATTCTGTAGCATTTTGCCCTTCAGTGCATGTTTGGAAACCCAAATCCTGCAGAAACGAATCGTTGTAGTTAACCAACGACTGTGACTTACGGGTCTAATCTCCAAGAGAGCCAGATTTTGAGGCAACTCTCCTGATCTGATTGCTTGAACAATACGATAAGGGTAAGATTGATCCGTGCTGAGGTCTTTGATAACTTCTTCAGACAACACTGGAATGGGAGGGCCTACTTCGACCTTTGGAAATTTTGTATTTATTTCTAATTCCGTTGCTTCATCTAGCATGTTGCCAAGGGGGCCTGACCACTTGTTGTTGCTCTTTGTAGGACCATCAAGTTCCTGGATGAGATGACGAAAAGGTAGTTCCCCTGTGTGCAAATCACATACAATCCAAACAAGCCTTCTTCCAAGTTTTTTCTCTAAATGCGTCATAACACCGCCCTGCCATCCAGTGTTCACCGCAGTTGAGTCTCCACCAACGGCCTGCAGTGAACTGTCAAGTCTTCTTTCTTGAAGCCAACATATTATTTGATCAGCAATTGCCTCTGCATGTTTCTTGCCTTCTACTTCTGCTTCAGGAACAAAGTGAAACAAATAGCGGCCACCAGGTTCGGAAAACACAGCGTAGTGTTCTTCTTTGATGAGACTGGGAAACTTTCTGTCCATTCCCTCTACCTCTAGGAGAACTTTTGTGTCATCTCTTCTTCCATCAAACAAAAGGCAAGAGAGACCTTCCTCCTTCAAATCTTTTTCATGCTGATCAGATATTTCCTTCATTATTTTTTCTTGTGCTCTTCTTATCTTATGATCTATCACTAAGGATGTATCCTCTCGGCTGATGAGGCCTGCATCTATCCAAGCGGCAGTGGCAATCTCTGCAGTCTCTCGTAGCCCCATATGGTGGCGAATACTGGCAAGGGCAATGTTTGAGATGTCTTTAGTGTTGTATTTCATTCTCTTCGGCGAAGGTTCAGATGGCATTTTGGAGCTATCATCTGATGTTGCTTCTTTCTGTTCATCTGAAGAGCTTTCAAAGAAGTGAGAAACCTTGATAGAGCTCTTCATCTCTTTGGGTGGCTTCTTCACTCTTCTTTTTCTTCCTTTCTTCCCTCTCTCGGATTTTCTCTTTTTTCTTAGCAATAACAATCTGTTTTTTGGTTTCTGAATAATCTGCCGAACCAATCTGCATACTTCCTTGGCCTCCTGCCTTTGTTCTCTGCGCCTTTATGAAAGCCAGCTCCAAAACAGGGATCTTCTTCTCATGAGGACAGCGACAATCAATGTGAGGGTGAGGTTCTCTTCTGCATGAGGGAGAACAATTGGCTTCAGAACACAACTCTCTGGGACACTGGCAGTTAAAAATGTCAAGAAGAGTATCAAGTGTGTGCAGGAATTTATTTTTCTTTGCTAGTTTGCCTTTACCAAGTGATGTCTCAAATGCTTTGTGCCACAGCTTTGTTAATTTTAGCTCAATAGTTCTATACTGATTGAGTACAGGTGGTTTGAATAACACATTAGCTTTTTTCCACTGATGCAGAAGAGGGGGAATCATGTCCCTTATGAGCTCTTTCTCTGTGTAGTTCCTTCTATCCTTTGTATTTTGTTCACGAAGGAGTAACCCTAGTCTCAGCATGTCTCGCACTGTTGGTAGTTCTGATACGGGAAGCTCCTTGCCTGTACCTTGCCTGTACCTTGCCTGTACCTTGCCTGCACCTTGCTCCTTGCCTTATTTCCACCGCATCAAAAAGATAGACCGAATCTTCAATTTTTTCAGTTGTGTATTAATATTCGTAGAGGTAATAAGTGCTCATTTGGCGAACCGCTCATTTATATATACTCACCAATAGTGAAGTGATCATGTCCTTATCATTTATTAAAACAGAGAAGAACAAACTAAAACTATGTGATGATGAAAATTATATTTATGAGATGCATACATCCAATACTAACAAAACAAAGACATATTGGCGATGTGAACATTTTTATGACGGCTGCAGAGCCAAGATTCATACACTTTACAACTGCAGTGAACCAGAAATCATTTATTCAACGGGCATTCATAACCACCCAGCAAGCAGTGCAAAAGTTGAAGCTCGAAAGGCAATGAGTTCAATGAAAGATACAATTCAGATGACTGGTACAATATCTCCACGGGAAGTAGTTGCTGCTGCTGTACAGACACTTATGAGGAAACAAAATCACAGTTGCCAACACTCCCCTGACTTTCTCGTAATATTCGCAACTGGAGACAAAAAACATTAGGAATTCCAGCGCTTCCAACATGTCGGACAGGCTTCGAAATTCCAGAATCTGTTAAATTTCTTCAGAATGGTTCGTTGTTCTTGGCTTTCGATAGCGGTATAGAAGACACTGCCAGAATCTTAATATTTGCCACTGAAACTGGCTTGAATGACCTCGAAGCATCTAAGTCATGGGCTTGTGATGGCACTTTCAAATGTGCTCCAAACTTGTGAACTCAATTGTTCACATTACATGCTATAATTGGAAATTCTTCTGTGCCACGCTTGTTTGCATTGCTTCCAGACAAACAAGAGGATACCTATCGACGACTATTTTCTGCTGTTCGTGATCTTCGTCCAAATAGTCGCCCTTCGGATTGTCTCATGGACTTTGAAAAGGCAATGCACAATTCCTTCATCTCAATTTTTCACGATTCAAAAGTTGTTGGGTGTCTCTTTCATCTTGGCCAATCATGCTGGCGGAAAGTATGTGAAATTGGTGAGCACGTGAGATACAATAACGATGCTAATTTCGCAATTAAAATTAAATGTTTTACTGCATTGGCGTTCTTGCCGATTGCAGATGTTGCTGATGCATTTGAAGACCTGTCTGATGATGAAGGCATTCCTGCTGAATTTATCACTTATTTTGAAAGTACTTACATTGGTATTGTGCGGGGACGTGGTGCTCGTCGTAAGAGAAACAATCCACTCTTTCCTATAGAACTATGGAATGTGCATGCCCGTATTTTGAATGACCTTCCTAGGTCGAATAACGCTGTGGAAGGATTCCACAACGCTTTACGATCATCGATAACATCTACGCACCCAAATTTGTGGAAATTTTGCAATGCAATTGCAGGAGAAGAAGCATTAATGCAGACAAAAATTGCCCACATTCGACGGGGGGATAAAACTATCAAGAAAAAAAGATACCAAGTTATAAACGCAAGACTGAAGAGTCCAGTGGCGGCTCGTGACTAAAAATTCTAGGGGTGCTGTCTCTAAGAATGGGTTGAAATAATTACTGAAATAAAAGGATGAGCATTGAGCAATGAATAAAAGTTTCAAAAGTTATTGAAAAAGTTATTAAGTGAGCTCATCCTTATATTGTCCTTGATTATTTCAATTGTAAATAAAAAATTTAGGGGTACTGCAGTTCCGCAGTGCCTACCGACGAACCGCCACTGCTGAAGACGTTAGTGGAGAATTATCAAAATGGAGATTCTTTAGATTTTTTAAGAAAAATCTCACATAACTTGCATTCATTTTAATTTTTTTAAGAAGAGTCATATACAGGGTGTCTCAAAAGTCACTATCTATTTCGGTGACATTAGATTTTTTTTTAAAAATGCTATGCTGGCATAAAGATATGTACTTCTGGTGCAAATTTGTGTATTTAAAAAAAGTTAATTGGTTTATTTCGAATTTTGTGTAATTTATAAATTTATCTTGACATGCTTGAACAATTCCTCTAACCTCAACTTCTTACAGATGGCATTCTTGACACAGTAGTTTTTCAGCAGGATGGAGCACCGTGCCATTATGCAATAATTGTACGTGATTATCTTGACAGACGCTTCCCCGGTCGCTGGATTGATCGTGGAGGAACACAACCATGGGCAGCACGTTCACCCGATTTAACACCATTAGATTTTTTCGCCTGGGATTTCATTAAGTCTAAGGTGTACACTGGTAGAAGAATTAGTGATGTAGCCGAACTTCGAAATCGTATTACCGATGCAGTTCAGAAAATAACACCTCAAATGCTGGAAAGTGTGTTCCGGGAAACAACTTATCGCTTTGAGCTCTGTAGAGACACTGATGGTCGCCATGTGGAGACAGATAAATAAATAGCACTAATTCTTTGTGGCACTTTGAAATAAATATATTTTTCATGTCTTAAACCAGTTTTTCGTAATTCCCATTATTTTTCAAAATAGATAGTGACTTTTGAGACACCCTTTATTACATTTAATTTCATCCTTCAACATATGTTTTTAGTATTCTTTAATTTTTTTAAGAAGAGTAATATATTAAATTTAATTTCACCCTTCTATATATGTTTTTTATATATGTAATATTGTAATATTCGTTGTATTCTTCTATTTGTACCCATATGAATAAAATATTTACATTTTACTTATTTAAATCATATTTTATTTTAAATAATTTGGGGTGGAATTTACCTGGTGAAATTTACTTTGGTGTAATTTACCATTGGTGGAATTTACCTGGTGGAATTTACGGTGGTGGAATTTTCCGCGGTGGAATTTACCTACAACCGAACAAACATTTTTAAGGTGTCTGCAAGAGATTCCTCTGTGAAGCTCTTTGTGTCCTATATTGTCAAGTTAGCGGACTAATTAAAAAAATGACTGTATATTCTACCCCATAACGCCGCAAAATTTGATATACAATTCCTTTATAAGGAGCTACTTGAACACGAGTCCTCCGAGATATTTACAGGTGATTCCTTGAAAAGAGGAAACAAGCTTATACAAATGCAAATAAGAAGTAATGTTCAGTTTAAAGACACTTTGTTATTCACACCTTGTAAATTAGCTAAGCTACCCAAGGTGATGAGCGTAGATGCCGAAGTTTCAAAAGGGTATTTCCCTTACACTTTCCTCACTGGCGAAAATTTAAGTTACTTAGGACCACCACCTCCCAAACATTACTTTACCTATGACGACATGATTAATAGTGAGCGTGAAGATTTTGATCGCCACTACATCAGTTTTAATGAAGCTAATCCTTACAATATTACGGATGAATATGAACGTTATTGTGTGAATGACGTACGCGTACTTAGAGTATGCTTCCAAGCCTTTAGAAGGATGCACATAGTCCGATTCAACTGCGACCCACTACAAGCCGCACCCACGATCTCATCATTGTGTTTTACTGTGTTCAAAAATAACTTCATGCCTAAAGACACGCTAGCCGTCATTCCCCGAAGCAACCCACGCAGTTATAGGTATAAGGCTATGTGCTGGTTCACACGGCTACAACAACAGACCGGTACAAAGGCGGGGTACATATATAAAACATGTTTGCAACACGGGAGAAGTGACCATTAAGATCAATGGCCGTGTTTCTTGGGTGGATCGTCTAAGCGAAGACCCGCCACTGGTGCTCCTTTAACGGATGCTGGTGGCATGGATGCCCACGTCCTGAGTGTGGTATCATAGGAGATATCCATGGCAGATCTCCTGCCGACAGTTTCGCATGGACCCGTACCCACGATCTATTTATAAGCTCCCATTTCACTCACAAGGTTTTGTGGGAACACGAATATGATACATGGATGGAAGCCAATGAACAGTATCGGGGAAGAAATAGGGACTATCAAATGTACAATTGTGCTGGACCCTCTCAAATGCGGCGAAAGTTTGTTTAGAGGACGCACAAACCCCTTCAAACTATACTTTCCACCTACGAAAGGGGTGAAACTCCATTACTACGACTTCTGTTCTTTATATCCCAACGTGATGAAGAACAGTAGGTACCCCGTAGGCGCTCCTGAAAAACTTGTGGGCCCCACCCTGCCTGCCATCGAAGAGTTCTCAGCTAATTTGAACGAGAACAACTTCGGTCTTTTTTTTGTAGCAGTGCTTCCCCTTCGCGACTTATGGATGCCAGTATTACCCGTTGTTATAGACCATAACCTCATGTTCCCTCTGTGTGTGAAGTCCGCAGAAGAGGAAAATGGGGACTGTAATCAGTAATCACAATCAACCAGAGGAAGATCAGAGGTGTTTATACAGGTACTGAGCTGTCCCTAGCCATTCGTCGCGGGTACAGAATACTGAAGATATATGAGGTGTGGCGGTTTGAGAAGCTCCCCAACCTTTTCACACCATATATAAATACTTTTTTGAACCACAAAGTAGAAGCATCAGGATACCCGCGAGGAGTTGAGACCGAAAATGAAAAATCGGCGTATATTCAACGCTACCGTGATCGTGAAGGGATACAACTTCAATGGGGTCAAATTGCGAGGAACACTGGCAAGCGCTTTATTGTAAAGTTGTGCCTGAATAGCCTTTGGGTGAAATTTGACCAGAATACAGACAAGGGGAACGTCCATATAACCCAAAGTTATAACGAAGTGTAAGATTACGCCAACGCCATCGAAAGAGGTCATAGAAATCGTGAATGTGGGTAATACGTACATAATAAAGTACAACATAACCAAATTGGCTACAGATATATCACGTGTCACAAACATACCTGTAGCAAGTTCCACAACAGACTACACCCGCGTCAAACTTTGGAGTCTACTGCATTCTCTTGGACGGAGGGTTCTGTACACAGATACAGATAGTGTGATATTGAAGGAGAGGGAAGGTGATAATATGCCTCCTATTGGGAATTCTTCGGAGAGTTCGCCGACGAGATCAAGGATGAGTATGGAAATAGCACATACGCTGATTCTTTTGCCTCAACAGGACCTAAAACTTAGGCGGTACGTGTGAGGGTGGAGGAAAAGTTGAAATACATCGTGAAGGCTAAAGGTATCACTCTTAACCAGGCGAACCGGCAGATCATCAACTTTGATTCGCTCAAAGAGCTGGTGAGTTTAGAAGATGATGGAAATGAGGTGACCAACCACCCCACCTGGTTGTAGGAACTCGTAACTTTCGGGCACAGAAGTTTGGGGGCGTAAAGGAACTTAGGGGGACGAAAGTGTGTCGTAACACATACAGGAAACGATACCAGGTGCCTGGCACCTACAACACTCTTCCCTTTGGATACCGTGAGGTGTGAATATTTGTTAAATAAATAATTGTTATATTAGAGTCTATTTACTTGTTGACGAAATTTTACAATTTATTTAGTTTTCCTCTTTATTACGTGCATTTAAAATAAATTATGTTTCAGCTGGCGTTTCATTTTCTCCTTTGGTGTGTGTGTGTGTGTGTGTGTGTGTGTGTACAAGAAAAAATCTTTGCACCACCTACTGTAAGTTACTGGTCAATAAAGAGAATCACGTGACTCCTGCTACTAATTCAGCTGGCAGGACATATCTCCTCCCTGCATGCTCAGTTGACCTCCGTAAGCCTTCTTTCTCAGACGTATCTTTTACCTGTTTAGAAATTCTCGCATAGGCGAAAAATAACGATGGCGACCGATGACATTGCATTCCTGAAGTGGTACTCGCTAAAATCTACAGATGTGGTGAACGCCCAAAGAATTTCTCGTCATCCCTCCTTTGAAACCTTTAAGGCCACATTAAATCGTGCGAAGCATGAGGAGCTAGGCGTTCAAATACGCTATGGATATCCTGGTGAGATCATTGCGGGGTTTCGCGGTTCAAACGATGTAATGGAATACGTTGTAGGATTAAACTGCACTAAAGAGCACATATATCGTGAAGTGAAAGAATCAACGCTTGTAGAAGAGAAACAAAGGATCTAGGTTTTGAACCTTGTTGATGATTGGATTGACAAAAGTTATTATACCATGTTACATCCCACCGCGTACACGTACACTGGGACGGTGAATGTAAATCTTGTGATTAAGGATAGTTTAAAATATTTCAACCACTACATACATGTATATCATGATGAGGTGCGCAGCGAAATTGTAGCTAAAGGTTTATGCGAATTTTTAATAGAGTTTAGGGACGAGTATCGTTTGTCCAGCAAAAAAGTCAAGTACGGATGCATGTTTCTCTCAAATAGATACGCCAGTGCTAATAAATTTCATATGTGCATAGTTCTTACTTGAGAAAGTACGATGGTGAGTACAATTACCCCTGAACGTTGTAGATGTATCGTGCGCATTCCAGGAAGTGTGTATGATACAGTAAATCATAAAAACCGATGTTGCTTCATATGTCGCAGATGTACAAATTCTCTAAACACCTACCCAGTATAACGAGTTACAGTTTTAAATATTCGGATGATTCACCAGTGCTCATCGAGCCTTTCATGTTGGAACATCTCGTACACGAATCTTCATTACGAACGCTTGGCTGCGACCATGACGCATCCCGTATGACTCACACCCACCCCAACTCCTAACACCTCCCCAACCGACCCGTACGGTCCCGCCGAGTCAAAGAGCGCACCGGCGGCTCATAGTCGCCTCAGAGCTTGACCCGACTGGACGTACTCTTCTCGCAGAATCAATAGAAAACTATTAAGGGATGGAGCTTCCGTTGAACAGCATCCTCAGTGCAGTATACGACGTGTCCATGTTGAAGCTGTGCGTGTATTCAGGCGTAATACCGGTGCTATTACGTATGTACTTGAAACGAAATGTAGACAATCAAACTCTGGTAGATGCAATGTTATTTAAATGTTGAAGAGATGAACAGAATCTTCCTGGTGGTTGAGAAGTGGGATGAGGACAGTTATAAAATACCTGTGTGGTGTAGGCACAAAAAGAGAATATTAGTGATGCACCCTCATACGCCATTATTTGTACGCTATGCGTAAACCGTGATACAAACCAACCATGCGTTGATATACTGTTGATGTGAAGAATGCTGCAGACAATAACGCCCTTATCCCCAAGCGAAGCTGTTTCATTCTCGACAGAATGTTTGAAGTCGTCAGTTTCCATAACTAAAACGTATATTAGACGCACGTGTTGATGATATGCGTTATTTTGACACGGTTCTTGAATGCGATTACACCGTCCTGCTCGATGATTTTACCAAATGTAGGGACGAACAAGGCGTGAATTGTTTGGAGCTGGATACGTATTTAGAAGGTACAGACTACAGACTCGAAATATCATGAACTTTGGTACAAAAGACTAGAACGGTACAGGGCTGAACTCACCTTCACTGCTCACCCTGAAGAATTATTTCTTTATATTAGACGCAGTTGTCGGCACGATTTAGAAACATAATTCACTTGTCGATATGAGATGTGAAGAAGATTTTACAGTTGAAATGGTCGTAGCAGAAAGAATACATGCCTGTTTGGAAAGGTGTATTTAGAAACTTGAATTTAACCCTTTAGCTGCGGAATTTTCGCGCTGAAATTCAGTTTACGCTTGTACCATATGGTGCCTTCCGCAGCTAAGGGGTTAATGGTGAGGTTGTAGCAAACGTGCTTTTGACTGTATTCTATCCGTGTTTAAAGAGCTTGGTAGTTTCACTCCCAATTGTAAAGTGGGCACCACTTTGAGTGGTGAATTAATGTTAAATCGCATTTATTGTGTGGTACAAAGCAATGATGATGTAAATGTCGACTCGATTAAGTGCGAGTTTACTATCTTATTTAAGCGTGGTAGAAACTGACCTTAAACCATGTATATCCATTTTTAACGCGTATATATATATACCTATACACACACACACACACACATATATATATATATATATATGTTAATCAAGTGTTCTGTATTCTGATTTTGTTATATTTAGAATACTTCTGTACTAGCTGTATTATTTTCTGTTTTGATGCGTATATATATATATATATATACATAAATAAATTGTTTGTAATTGCGACACCGCGAGCGCAGGGGAAATTTGTGGAAATTATGTCGAACGGTCCCAGCGTAATTTCCACAAATTTCCTCTGCTCTCGCGAAGGTGTCGCAATTACAAACAATTTGAAGGTTCTATCCTTAAATGCTCGTAGCCTACGAAATAAACGAATTTTTTTCTTTAATTGCTTGTAAAGACTATGATTTAATTGTGGCTTAGCACTGAAACACTTGACTTTGTAGGGGAGTATCAAATTAGTGGTTATAGACTTTTTGTTAGAAACAGAATAGATAGGCGAGGAGGCGGTGTTATGTTGCATATCAAAGAAAATATTGTAAACGTTATAGAAGTAAAGCACAAAATTCCAGAACCGATAGATTCGACTATAGCAGAACTTAAATTGAGCGATTCTGTACTAGCTGTATTATTTTCTGTTTTGATGCGTATATATATATATATATATATATAAATAAATTGTTTGTAATTGCGACACCGCGAGCGCAGGGGAAATTTGTGGAAATTATGTCGAACGGTCCCAGCGTAATTTCCACAAATTTCCTCTGCTCTCGCGAAGGTGTCGCAATTACAAACAATTTGAAGGTTCTATCCTTAAATGCTCGTAGCCTACGAAATAAACGAATTTTTTTCTTTAATTGCTTGTAAAGACTATGATTTAATTGTGGCTTAGCACTGAAACACGTGACTTTGTAGGGGAGTATCAAATTAGTGGTTATAGACTTTTTGTTAGAAACAGAATAGATAGGCGAGGAGGCGGTGTTATGTTGTATATCAAAGAAAATATTGTAAACGTTATAGAAGTAAAGCACAAAATTCCAGAACCGATAGATTCGACTATAGCAGAACTTAAATTGAACGATTTCAAACTTCTTGTTGCGGTTATATATAGGCCCCCTAATCAAACAGCTAATACGGACGAAGCGTTATATCGTGAACTAAAGAGAATAATCGGTAGTGAGCAGGCTTTAGTTATGGGTGACTTTAATTGCGCCAACGTGAATTACGATACAATGCAGGGAGACGCGGAAGGTAATCGTTTAGTTAATTTTCTCTAGGATAGCTTTCTTATTTAAAAGGTTGGGGAACCTACGAGGTTGGACAGTATTTTAGATTTAGTAATAACTACGGATGATAGGCTAATTACTGATCTTCAAGTAATAGAACCGTTAAGCAATAGCGATCACAATATGGTAGAGTTTGTCCTCTCAGTAAGTCACTCGGAACCAACTAACTCGACTAAAATTCCTAACTTCCAGCACGCAGACTTTTGTAAATTTCGAAATAAATTTTCACACGTCAATTGGGAAAACGTAATGGGGATATCCAACGCAAAACTAATGTGGGAATCGTTTGAAACAGGATTTAGGATTATAAATGAGGAATGTGTACCGTACAAAATTAAGCGTGCAAAAGTAAACAACAAGTCCTTGTGGTTTACTTCTAGTGTAGGAGACATTATAAAGAGTAGAGATAGGGCTTATAGGCTACATAAGTGCGATAAAGACAATTTGTTGTCACGAAACAACTACATATCTCTAAGGCGTGAAGCGAAAAATGTAATAAAAAAGTCCAAGCGCGAATTTGAAATCTCCATAGCTCGTGACGGTAAAGAAAACCCCAAGCGATTCTTTCAATACGTCAACAATAGAAATCCAGTAAAAAGTGTCTTGGGGCCGTTGAAAAATGTTAACGGAGAGCTAGTTTCTGGAAACAAGGAAATGGCTACCTTGTTAAACGAATTTTTTACGTCAGTTTTTACTATAGAAGATGTAACGAATATTCCTACGGTCATGGACATAATACCTTTTCATAATGGTAATATTTTGGATAATATTGTGGTTAGTGAAGGGGTAGTAATGCGATATATTGATAAAATGAAAATGCGTAAATCACCGGGCCGGATTCCATATATCGCATACAACTAAAATAATTAAAAGATAGCATTGTTGTACCGCTAACAACGATTTTTAATGCGTCTATTTCTTAGGGGTGCGTACCAGATAATTTCAAGTTAGCTAACGTAACACCTATCTTTAAGAAAGGCGATAAAGGTGCGGCGGGAAATTATAGGCCAATCAGTTTAACGTCTGTTGTAGGTAAGCTACTGGAATCAATAATTAGGGGTCGTATAGTCGAACACTTAGAATTCTATAAACTAGTTAGAAATACGTAGCACGTGTTTAGGCGAAAGAAATCTTGCTCAACTAATCTTTTAGAATTTTTCCAAAGCGTGGTTGAAGTTTACGATAGACATCGGGCGGTTGATGTACTGTATTTAGATTTTCAAAAAGCGTTTGACACCGTACCGCACAAAAGACTCATTGAAGAAACTAAGGCTCATGGAATCAGTGGTGTAGTAATAAATTGGATAGAAGAGTGGTTGCGAGGTAGGAAACAGATGGTAGTCGTTGATGGAGCGGAGTCGTGTTGGGCTAATGTAGCGAGTGGCGTTCCTCAGAGTTCTGTATTGGGCCCCTTGCTTTTCCTTATATATATTAACGATTTAGATGTCGGCCCAGTCAGTACAGATTCAAAGTTTGCGGATGACACGAAGCTCGGTGGTAGGGCGATTAATGACGAAGATAGAGGTAAAATCGAGGAAGATCTGAATAAAATCGTTGATTGGTCAGTCACATGGCAAATGAGATTTAACGTCTATAAGTGCAAAATTTTACATATAGGTTCGCTTAACGGTAATTTTGCGTATAGTATGTCAAGGAAGGATTTAACAAGCGTAGAGAAGGAAAGAGATTTAGGAGTTATAGTCACTGTTGATTTAAAAGTAGCGAAACAAAGTACAGCAGTGGTCAATAAAGCGAACAAAGTGTTAGGTTTTATAGCTCGGAATTTTGAGTACAAATCGCACGATATTATAGTTCCTCTTTATAAATCCTTAGTTACACCCCATTTGGAGTACGCGATCCAATTTTGGAATCCGCATATGCGAAAAGATATAGACAAACTCGAAAGAGTTCAAAGACGAGCAACTAAGATGATTCCGTCGCTTAGGTTAAAGTCGTACGAGGATAGGCTTAAGGAGTTAAAATTGACTACACGCGAGACTAGAAGGCTAAGGGGTGATCTAATCCAGGTTTTCAAAATTATGAATGGGTTCGATAACGTAGATAGATAGCTTTTTCCAAATATCCCAATATATTAGTACTAGAAATAACGGGTGTAAGTTGACAAGTAGAAGGTTCGAGACAGTAGTTGCCAAAAATTTTTTTACGCATAGAATAGTAAATAGGTGGAGTAGTTTACCGGTAGAAGTAATTAGTAGCACGTCTATAAACTTGTTTAAAAATCGATTAGACGCATATGTTGATAGACTGGGTATAGTTTAAGGTAGTAAAATTAAGGCTTTGTGATTCGGAACACACGTAAAATTGTAGGTCCCCTCCGCCACCACACCACCGAGGGCATGCACAATACACAATTACGAACACAGTTAGGTGATCAGCCATGAGTGGATCCTAGGGTCTTTGTTGGTCTGAAACATTATAACATTATAACATTATAACAATGATAATAAACAGGAACACCAGTGAAAATTAAACATCCTTCAAGGTTTACTCAGTACCTTCGTTTCTGAATCCATTAATTCCATCTTCATGGCTAAAAACAATAAAAGGTCAAATCACATACAAAATACAAATTGCAATTGTAAGTTGTTTAATATTTTGCTTATATTTTAAATATAATCACCCAAACCCGCATGGAAAAAATTATAAAACAGTGTTTAAAATAGCTAATTAATTTCGGTCAGTCACAAACAAGCCATTTTCAAAGCCATAAACTAGTTAAAATGTCTAAAAAAGTTATAAAACTTCTGTCCCGCTGAAGAGCCGAAGTTAAAATGACTGTGTTAAGGCATAATCACGGACAGAGAGATGGTGGCTGTCGTACGTCTGGCAGTTGGCAAAGACAAAATTTTGCTCAGATTTCAAACATTCGAGATGAGAAATCTTTAAGTAAAAATCAATCCTGTACATCTGGCAGCCGGTCACGATCCGAAATTACCCTAAAATATTTTAAAATATTAAAAATAAAGCTATTCATACTGTATGACAGCTTAATATTGAAATGGTGTTTTCTCCTAAAATATAAAATGGCTCGTATATTTGTTTCTGTTCCTGGTCCCTCACCTTCATGATAGGTTTAGAATCCTGGAAGTCAAAAATATGATTATGATGTTCCCTATGCTGAACCAAGCTACTAAAAGTATTACCCTACCCAATCTCAGGTCACGTTTGTGGGAATTAATCCTTCTCTGAAAATCAATTGTCTCTCCGATGTATTTTTTAGGGCAGCCTTCACATGGGATTTCATAAACTACGCTAGAATTGTTGGAGGCTTTTGTAATAGGATGGCGGATGAACGAAGACAATTTATTTGGCACAGCGAAGACCAACTTAATATGCTGTGGCAAGAGTGAGGAAAGCCCTTTGTTAACTTCAACGGGCACTTTCAGGAATGAATCGTCTTTATCCTCGTTCCTAATTTTGGGAAAAAAGAAAGATCTCCTTGCGGCGAAATAAGATTTATCAATGAAAAATTTGGAATAACCCAAACCTATAAATATATGATACTTTTAATACGTAAAACTTCATCGTCAAGATAAATGGGGTCACAAATCCTGAAAGCTCTCAAAAAGAAACCCGAAATAACGCCTTTTTTAGTACAGAGAGAATGATTGGAAAAAGCATGAATGTAGCTGTCTGAATGCGTAGGCTTTCTAAATACTTTGAAAGAAGGTCTTTGGTTGGGATCTCTTAAAATAAGAACATCCAAAAACGAGAGAAACCCACTAATCTCAACTTCATATGTAAAGTGTATTGAAGGTACAAAACTCTTAAGAAATCCCACCAGCTCATCCAAATCCACATGAGATTCCAAAATAACACGTGTCATCAACGTAACTGAACCAACTGACTCCACGGCACCAAAGATTCTGGTAAAAAATTAACCAAAAAATTCCATAAAAATGTTTGCTAAAACTGGAGAGCGAAGGGCCCATCTGGTAAACCTCTCTTTTGTCAAAAAAATGACCCGTTAAAATAAAAATAGTTATGTTTCGAGCAAAGTCTAAGAAGCTCCAAAATAATTTCATAATCAAACGGAAGATACCACGTCAAAACTCACCACTTTTTTTCCTGATAAGTCTGTACCTCGAAGTTTGTCAACAAACTCTGCGGAATTTTTAAGATGTGCTCCAGAGATTTGGCCTACTAACGGAGAAAGGAGGCTCGAAAGCCATTTAGACAGCTGTTTAATTGAACTTCCCACATTAGAAATAATGTGGGAAGTTCTACTGAACCTTTTTAACGACTTTCATTTTGTGAGGAAGTCTTTTTACAACTATAAAACTGCTGTGATTAAAGGCCATAAAAAATTGCAGTTGAGCTTCCAAAGGCTTCCAAAGGTGCATAAACCCTCAGTACCTTTGCGCCCTATTATTTCTAATGTGGGAAGTTCTACTGAGCAGCTGTCTAAATGGCTTTCGAGCCTCCTTTCGCCATTAGTAGGCCAAATCTCTGGAGCACATCTCATTTTGAATGTTTGAAATCTGGCCAATATTTTGTCTTTTCCAACTACCAGACGTAAGACAGCCACTCTCTTCGTGATTATGCCTTAACACAGTCATTTTAACTTCAGTTCTTCAGCGGGACGGAAGTTTTATAACTTTTTTAGACATTTTAACTAGTTTATGGCTTTGAAAAGGGCTTGGATGTAACCGGCCGAAATCAATTAGCCATTTTAAACACTGTTTTATAATTTTTTCTCTGCGGGTTTGGGTGATCTTATATTGTTGCGGCAAATGCAATCAAAGTTTGTATATATATATATATATATATATATATATATATATAAGCGAAACTGTGTGTGTGTGTGTGTGTCTGTGTGTGTGAGTATCTAAGGCGACTGGCTGTTTCGACTGATGGGGGTTCGGAAACCCAGTAGGATGGCTACATTTTACTTTTAGAATTTGTTGTGAGTGGTGATGCCACTATAAGTAACTAAACTAAAGCGACTGGCTGTATTCTCTCGCTGCTTACCCTGTAAAGAAACTGTCTGACCTCCGATTACGCCATACAATTGGCTAGTTCTTATATCAAATGGCTGTGATCCTAAAGCCACGCAGGAAGGCTTGTAAAGACGCCTTTATTGCGAAGCGTTATGGCTACGAATGGTTCTTCTCTCTCTCTCTCTCCTCTCTTTCCTTTTTGTGTTTTATTACCCTTGACAAACCTACATGCATACACACCCACATATATGCACATACAATTCATATATATAAATAAAAGTTTTGTTTTACTTTTTTCTATACACACCTACATGCATACATACCCACATATATATATACACATTTAAATTCATATAATACTTTTGTGGGCCTGAGCTGCCGAGTTAGGTTACCCTCTCCCCCTTTCATGCATAACTTCTTCTTCTCCCTTGGAGGGTCTAAACCACTGCTCCCCTTCATGCTTACCTTCCTTTCACCCGTTGGAGGGTCTAAACCCCCTTGTTGCAATTATTGATCATCTTACATGCAATTGATTTGCACTCTAACATTTTTAGACCATACTACTGGGTCCACCAGCTTGACCTTCGTGTGAAGAGAGAATAACAAACGGAACTTGAACGAGGTTAACGATGTATATATATATATATATATATATATGTGTGTGTGTGTGTGTGTGTGTGTGTGTGGAGGGGGTGTTTTGTTATGTTCAGTTGTGCCGTGCGTCAAACAATCACTGACTGACATCTGACAGAACGCATCCGAAACACCCAAAACGCGGCTCTTTTGGGGTGGGCATGGGCATTTGTTTTATACTGTACAAAAATGTTTTCATACATTTTATTCATTCATGCTCTTGATTTCAGTTGGTGAGAAAAAGTATTTTGCATTGAAATTACAATTTTGTAATGTTGTCAACTGCATATTTCAACCCATGTACTAGCAATCAGATTCATACAACAGAAGGGATGTACACTGTAGGGTGGAGTGAAAAAACTTTTTAGAATTCAGTTTTGTAGGGGAACCCAAAAAGTAGTCTGTGGTACCAATAAGAAATCTATAAAATATTAGCTACCTGCGACATCAACTTCACCGGCCCGAAGGAGGTCAAAGATTTTGCCTTTCAAGTCAAAAAAATTAAAGAAAAATTCAGATTTTAACGTATATTTCGTTGTTTTTGTGCTAGGAAGATCATTTTCATTTCATTTGATTTATCTATTTATGTTCTTTAACTTTTCTCTTATACACTTTTTTCCCATTTCTCATAGAAAATTGAAAAATTTGGTATTTCATGAAAAATACTAACAAAAAATAATTTTTTTTATATCTTTCGTTGAGTTTCTCAACTTTAGTAGATAATTTAGCACCATTTTAAGGTTTCCATTTGTTTAGATTTTCACCGATTTAAATTATTTCATAATTATATTATTTAGAGTTTGTTATTTATACTATATTATATTATAATTTATATCTCTTTTTCAGATTATTTGATTGCTTTGATAAATTTTTATATTGAATCTGATTCGCTTAAAACATTTACAGTGATTAATATAGTCTAATTCTATTCTGACGCACAAAGCAAAATTAGGCATGGCTTCCATGGCCGCGAATGAATCAGCAAAAAGGAAGACGAGGAATACTCAACAGCTGAATCCAATCTTTGGACCACCAAAGGATCGCTCACTGATTTATTTGCCTTCGTCTGAAGATATACTTCAGTGTTTCCTTTATGTTAGACAGTAAAGAATTAAGTCAGGAGAAGCTAATCCAAAAATTTATGATGTTGCTACAGTCGTTGCCCAAAAAGTAAAGACTGTATGGGATCGTGCTTCTATTCCAACTAGCCTACATAAGACCATAACGCATCGTATCCAAGGTTTGTACGAAAAATATCAAAATATCTTGAAGCAATTCAAAAGGCGGAAAGACCAAGCATCCTATCAAGCACTGCTTCACAAATTTAAACTTGACTCACTGAAGCTCTTTGATATAGCTTCTTGTAAATGTGAAGACTTCCTGACATGTCGTTGTGAGAAAGACCGAAAAGTTCCTGTTCTGGAAAGGGATTTCCTTAATGACCAACGAACGTCTCGAAAAATGATGATTGGATCCGTAGATAAAGTGGTCACAAAAAAGACAGAAAAAAAAAAGAAAAAGGCTACACAAAAGGCTACACACAACCTTGGTGCTACGATGGATCTCGTCACCCGTGGCAGATGGTAGCTTATTCAAGATACCTAACAAAGGAGCTTAGCGATATTGTTGATAAAGTTATTCGTAACGCCTACTTTTCACATCAAGAGAACCTTCTTCTTGCAATGATTACTGATAACTAGCTAAACATTCGAAAAATGGCAATACGAAGAATCGAAGTAGCAAGATCTCAAGCTGAAAAAATGAAAAGCATTCTCAAGTTCAGTGTACCAAAGCTAAATTTCCATGCACTTGACTACACTGATATTATATTTTGGACAGATAGTCCCATCAGGCTTGAGCCACCATTGACAAAACACTTAACCAAAGAGGAGTTTTCATCATTCGCTGAGAACACTAGCGGAGGAAAATTAAAACTCTTTCAATTCCCTTGTCATACACAAGCAGTAGAAAGGAGTATCAAACTTGTAACAGAAGCGGCAAGAGTAGTTTATGGAAGTGAGAGGAGAGATGGCTACTTTAAAAAGCAAAATTGCATCTCAAGCAATAATGAAATCATTTCAAACCAACAGAGACTACAAAAATAAATAAGAAGCTTTCTAAATTATTGTGGTGGGTGGGTTAGGGTGGAACTCAAAGAGCAGCCACCTCCACGTGGTGAGTTCTGGGTAATTTAAGCCGAGATATGCTGCTCCAATAAACCAATATTATTTAAAGCCATGCAGCTATTTCATGAGCTTCTAAAAGAAAACTGAATCACTGAATGACGCTTAATATCAACCAATCAACGAAAGCAATAAAAAGTATTTTTTTTAGTATTTTTCATGAAATGCCAAATGTTCAAAATTTCTGTGAGGAATGGGAAAAAAGTGTATAAGAGTAAAGTTAAAGAACATAAATAGATAAATGAAACAAAAATGATCTTCCTAGCATAAACAAAACGAAGATACGCTTAAATCTTTGAATTTTTCTCTAATTTTTGGGGGCCCTGAAAGGCAAAATCTTTGACCTCCTTGGGGTCGGTGAAGTTGATGTCGCAGGTAGCTTATATTTTACAGATTTCTTATTGGTACCACAGACGAACGTTTGGGTGTCCCTACGAAACTGAATTCTAAAAACAGTTTTTTTCACTCCATGTGGGAATTATTTCACACAGTATTTAAATTTCTATGGTGTAAAATTTAGAGATACTGTATACTACTTTCTAATCCAAGAGAACGTTCCCTTGACGAATGATGTGTAGCATTGGTAGGCTCCGCCCATCGTGCGCCATCTTGAATCTAGGAGCTCGTAGTTGTAAAAAATTATGGTCACTTGTTCCTCAGTTTCATTCATTCTCTTTGAAATCTTAAACGTTGAACTTAGTTTAAATCTCTCCATTGAAAGGAATTATCAATAATTTGTTTAGGCTATGATTGCCACTAGTTATTGGTAATTTAATCTTAAGTTGTTTGTGCTATTTCGGACTGTTTCCGATTTTATTGAAAATAAGATATTTAATGTAGATTTTTACGCTGATTAAAAAATGTAAGTCTTTTTTGGAGAAATGAGCGGTTCAAAAGTTAGGTTAGGTTAAATGAATGCCCGGTTAGGTCAACTGAGTGCCAGGTTAGGTCAACTGAATGCCCGGGTAGGTTAATTGAATGCCCGGTTAGGTTAATTGAATACCCGGTTAGGTCAACTGTATGTCCTTGACGATTGTTTAGGTTAAGTTGTGATATTTTCGTTAAAACTAACGGGTATTTAGTTGATCTGATCTAACCGGGCATTCAATTAACTTAACTAGACAGAAAAATAACGATCGAAATCTATTCACACAAATACACAGTGACATAAGCCAATATTACTAAAGAATACAATAACTCTTGTTTTAGTTTTCAGTTGTATTGTTATAGGTTTTGACCTAATACAAAATTACAATAACAAACATAACTTTTGAACCGCTCATTTCTCCAATAAACGACTTATTTTCAACAAAATCGAAAACAGTACAATGAACGGAAAAGATCCTAGGAGCCATTCTGCTCTTTGTGTATATATTGTAAATATTTAATTTGGACTATGAACTTAGTTATTTAGATAACTTGAGTAGTATCGGCGCAAAATGGACGAGTACAAATGAAATTGCATAATGTTGCAAGAGTGCCACCCCACCACCCTTGGTTCCACCCCACCCCTGTTTGTTAACAACCACCACCCCCCTTTGTTGCCAATCCCAAAATGAGGTTGCAAAGCCTCTTTGGGGGAGAAGTTGGGACGGCCTCCTGCCCCAAAGAGGCAGAAGAGGGGGAACCTCTTTGGGGGAGAAGTTGGGAAGGCCTCACCCCCTAAAGGGGCAGAAAGAGAGAGAGGAAGGTGGAGAGACCCAGAGGAGGGAACCCAGAGAAAGGGTGTTCACTTGACTGCCAGCCAAGCTCATATAACTCCTTCATCCGCCCGCCGCTCTCTTATAGTACCTCTAATCAGCCAGTTGGCTTAATCAGCCAGTGGGCTGAGCTGCCAGTTTTCGCCATGCATTTAATTTATGTCATATATTAATCAGCCAGTTGGCTTAGAGGGCTGAGTTGCCAGTTCTCGCCATGTATTTAATTAATCATATATTAATGTTGGCTTAGAAGGTTGAGTTGCCAGATTCTTTATTTTTTAAATTATTCATATATTAACCCTTTCAGTGCGTGTGGTAAACTAAGTTTACCATAAAAAAGCCCGACTCAGAACGCATGGTAAACTATGTTTACCATTAAAAATCTTCTCTCAGGACGCATGGTAAACATTGTTTTCCACGTTTAATAAACAGTCTATGAACCCCCTCGTTCCTATTAGAACAACGTAGTTAGTTCCCTAACTAATATTAGACATCAATATGGTGGTATTTGTCATCTTTTTTTATTTTCTGACTCTCAGCTCACCAGAGGGGGGAGTGAAATAGACTCCCCCAATCAGTTCAGCATGGCATCCACAAGCAGTAATAAGCGTAAAAAATCCTCTCTAGATGAGAATGAGATAAACGAATATCTCTCAATGTGTTCTGAAAGTGATATAGAATGTGAAAGTGAGGATGACTGGGCGCAAGATAATGTACGGGATATTATACAAAACCGATCAAGTAGTGACGATGATGAAGAAAATGTGGTACTTTTCGAAAGAGATCTGCCTAAAGCAACAAAAACGAGCGAGAATTTTGAATGGCAGGAAATTGGTGAAAATATAGGCTGTACTAGAGGTGGGTGGCAGTTTACTGGTGAAAATAAAGTGCTCTTCAATGGTCAAACTCATACGATGTATGATGTTTTTTGTGAAGTTTTTCCCAAAGAAGTAATTGAGCTAGTGGTTACAGAAACAAACAAATATGCAACTCAATTTCTGGCTGCTACACCTAATCTGAAATCAACATCTCGGTATAGTGCATGGGTCCCAACTACGTTTACAGAAATGAAGCAATTTATAGGGCTTTTACTTCTCATGGGTATTATACAAAAACCCAAGATAGGTATGTATTGGTCAACCGACAGTTTTTATGCTACTCCAGTATTTACAGCAATCATGAAAAGAGACAGATTTACCAACATTCTTTCTTTTTTGCATTTTGCTGACAATGCAGATGAGACGTTGAAGGAAAGAGGGGGGAAGATGGTGAAATTGCATGACTTTATTGAGTTGATGACATCTGCTCTTGAATCAAAATATTCAACTTCTCAGAATCTAAGTTTGGATGAATCTTTGTTGCTGTGGAAGGGCAGACTCAGTTTCCGGCAATACATAAAAACGAAAAGATCACGTTTTGGGATAAAAAATTTCAAACTTGTGGATGAAAATTGTGTTACTTTGAAATATAAAATATATACCGGGACCATGGAAACTGTTGCTGATTTTTCTAAGACTGAAAGTATTGTAGTAAGTATGATGGAAAAATATTTAGGAAAAGGTCACAACGTCTTCACTGATAACTTCTATACATCACCAAAACTATACAAATACCTTAGTGATAATAAAACTGGTGCCGCAGGGACTGTTAGAAGTAATCGTAAGGGCTTATGCCATACTATGAAAACTATGAATGTGGCAAAAGGAAAGAAACTTGCCTTTGAGACTCTTGAACTGCTTTCCCTTGTGTTTCATGACAAGAGAAGAGTTTGCATGCTCTCCAATTACCATTCGAACAGTGATGTGACAGTAACACGTAGATCAAAGGAAGGTCGAGTCGAAAAAACCATTCCAGCTTGCGTACATGAATACAACAAACATATGGGATATGTAGACCGAACAGACCAAATACTGCATTATTACTCTGTCCCAAGAAAGTCTCTAAAATGGTATAAGAAGCTGGCAATGCATTTGATTCAGGTCCGAGTACTAGATGCTTGTGGAATTTATAATCTCATAAAAAAGGGAAAAGTTCCCTTTCTAGACTTTTGCCATGAGATTATAAAAGGACTGACATCTGCAGATGAACCTAACTTGAAGAAATCAGTAGTTCCAAGACTAGTTGGAAAACATTTTACCAAGAAAATTACATCAAATTCTGAACGTACCCCAAGACCAACAAAGAGATGCAGGGTATGTTATGCCCATGGGATAGAAAAACGAGTACGTTTTCAATGCGAGACATGCCCCGATACCCCAGGGTTATGCACCGAACCATGTTTCAAAATTTATCACTCAGCATTTAACTTTTAGTTAACTAAATAAAGATAATATCTCTATTTTATTTCATTTTAAGCTTTATTTTTTTGTTACCCATGAAAAAATTCAAAATATTATTGATAGAAAACCTATTTTAAAGGCAAACAAAAGACGAAGCAAAAAAATAATTCAAGTTTATTTTCTGGCGCATTTATACGCGCAGCTTTCGTTCTGGGGTATTAGCGTGACACGCACAGGGCGTATCAGAATGGGACGCAGCGAAAGGGTTAATGTTGGCTTAGACTTATATTTTCCGTCATCTGTCTTAGAAAGCTGAGGATTGCGCTATGCATTAATTTATTCCTCCAGCAGTTGGTTTAGAAGACCGACTTGACAAATAACAATTAAATATTCAGAAATCCGAAACCATACAAGTGATATAATTGTGTTCAAGGAATAAATAAAACACCAATACATCATTCTGTTTATGAATTAATGGGTATACAATGGGGCATATATATATGATCAAATAATAGAATGGAAAATATATAATCATACAAAGCATAGTATTAACAAAATATTAGTACAGGAAAATATATAGTTATATTAATTATATATAATCATACAAAACATAGTATTAACAAAATATTAGAAAAATATACAAATATATTAAATTATATTCAAAATATGCAAAACGTGTAATCATATTATTACAGGAAATATACAAAACGTATAATCATATTATTACAGGAAATATATATATATATATATATATATTGTGTTTACGTTCTACGGTGCAAAACGCTAAATTCGCATATTATAGAGTCTATATCCACATCGGCATTACTTTGTACGATGTGGTAAAACCGACCAAGCATCACTTCACCGTTTAACTGATGCGGCGGTCTATACTCGACATAAATGGCCTTCATATCGTTTAATACTATTTTTGTACCCACTTTACACTCAGCGGGTAAGTTGTCTTTAAGTACAGCTAGAACACAATCAAAAGCACGCACAAAAATGTCATCGTTAACCACAACATTAAATACAGTTAATAATCATGCCTTTCCAATCGGGGACTTTTTCTTACCGCTCCGAACTTTTCAATCGTGAACTCTTCTTCACTCGGCATAACGGGATTGGAAATATTTCACCAAATCGTAACGACACCTATCCACTATATAGAGGTACAGCTCTTCAGGATGAACAGTGTAGGCGAGCTCAGCTCTGTACCTCTCAAGTGCTTTGTACCAAAGCTCAGGATATTTCGAAGAATCTAAACCTTTTAAATATGCATCCAGATCTAGACCGTTCTCCCCCTGTTCATTCCTACATTCAAAAAATCCGTCGAGCAGAGCGGTGTAAGCGTATTGAAGTACCGTGTCAAAATAAATCATGTCTGTAAAACGCGCATCTAATATAGGCTTCAGCTTAAGGAATCCGACGATCTCAAACATTCTGTCGAGGATGAAACGGTTTCGTGTAGGAACAAGAACGTCATTATCAGCTGTGTTCTTATACATCAGTCGTATATTAATGCATGGTTGTTTGTTATTTACACTCAATGTACAAACAATGGTATATGAAGAGGCGTCACTAATTACCTCTCTTATTGTATCTACGTCAGCTGGTATTTTATAACGGTCCTCAGCCCACATCTCAACTACCACGAAGATTTTACGCATCTCCTGAAGACTTAAATAAATAACGTTACGTTTGCTTGCATGCCTGCAGATTGTTTCAAGCACACAGTTAATGGTGCCGGTTTCTCGCCTGAACACGCATAATGACTTCGTCACGGAGACGTCATACGAGGCGTTGAGAATGCTTCTCGAAAGGAGTTCCATCGTATTCACACGGTTCGAGATGACTATGGCGCATCCACTCGGTGCAAGCTCCGAGATGACTATGAGCCACAGGAGACAAGATCAGCTCGGCGGGAGGAATGAATCACCCTGATGAAACGTGAATGGGTTTGTTCGAACTCGTATGCTCCGTGAGGAGTGAGTCACGCTGATAAAACGTGTACGGCGCTGATCGAGTCGTTGTATCCCATTATATTGGACAGATGTTTTTTTCCGATACAAGAATTAATTTCGGATTTAATGCTTTATCACTCCCACGAATACGCACCAGACATTTTTGCAAATGGGGATTTTCACGAACTAAACACATTTTTTAAATGTTTTATCACTCCTAAACATCTTCACAAACCGGGGCGCTATTAGACAGAAACATATGTTCATATTTATCCTTTTTGTTTAACAGGCGACTCATCTCTAAAATCTGTTAAAAACTCACACAATCCATTAGCCACAACCTCACTACAAACCTCATCATGATATATATTAATGTAGTGGTAAAAATACTTAAGATTGTCCATGATAACAAGATTTACATTTTCAGCCGTAGAGTACGAGTAATCGGTATGGTGTAACATGATATAATAACGCTTATCACACCACTCATCCACAAGACTCACTACCCATAAATGTTGTTTATCTTCTGATCGTGTTGCTTCTTCTACCACGCGGTGCGCGTGAGCCTTTATAAAGCTTAGTTCTATAACATACTTCAGTACATCGTCTGTACTGCGAAATCCTACAACCCCCTCGCCAGAATATCCGTAGAGTATTTGAATAGCCTGGCCCTTCGCACGATTCAATGCAGCCTTAAAAGAGGCAAAGGAGGCGGGTACAGGAAGTTTTTCAGTATCCACTACATCTACGCACTTGGTAGAATACCACTTCATAAATGTTGAACACGCGATATTAAAGGTGGCCATTTTCTTCTATGCGAGAGAATACACGTCTGAGCTCAAGGGTATACAGAGATCAACTAAGTACGGAAGGGTAGATGCCTGCACAGACATGATTCACGTCGCCGGTCTTACAGTGGGCGGGGCTTAACTTTTTACTGTACACACGCACACACGCAAAGTAAAACACAAGTTGAAACATGATTTATTTAATAAACGAAATAATCAAGATGTATATATTTACAAAAACGTGTAATAATTAAGTTAGCAATAGACATATCAAAGATTATGGTATCCAAAGGGTACGGTGTCATAGGTACCAGGCAACTGGTAGCGTTTCCTATAGGTGTTACGGCACACCTTTGTACCCCTAAGTTACTTTACGCCCCCCAGCTTCTGCGCCCGAAAATTGTGGGTGACTACAGTCAGTTGGGGAGGCCGATCACCCTCATCTTCCAAGCACACTAACTCCTTCAGCGAATCAAAGTTGACCACCCACCGATTCGCTTGGTTAAGCGTGATGCCCTTAGCCTTCACGATATACTTCGTTTCATTCCCTAGCCTCACTCGTACCCCATAGGTCTTTGGTCCTGTTGACACAAACGAGTCGGCGTATGCGTTGTCCCCATACTCATCCTTGATCTCGTCAGTTAGCTCACCGAGGAACTCCTCAATAGCAGGCATATATTCACCACTCCTCGCTGTGAATATCACGCTGTCTGTATCGGCATACAAAACCCGCCGCCCAAGAGAATGCAATAGGCCCCAAAGTTTGATACGGGCGTAAGCTGTTGTGAGGCTGGCTACAGGAATGTTTGCAACCAGTGAGGTATCTGTGGCCAACTCAGTATTGTTTTACTTTATTATGTAAGTATTACCTACATTCACAATCTCCATGACCTCTTTATCGGGTGCGTTGGCGTAATCCCAGACTTCACTATAACTTTGCGCCAAATGAACGTTCCCTTCACCGGTATTCTGCGCAAATTTTCCCCAAAGGCTGTTTAGGCACAATTTTGCACTAAAGCGCTTGCAGGATTCTTTACAATTTGGGCACGATCAAGCTGTATACCCTCGTGGTCACGCTAACGCTGAATATAAGACGTTTTTTCATCTTCGGTTTCAAACCCCGCGGATATCCTGACGCCTCAACCTTATCCTTCAAAAATGCGTTTATATATGGTGTGAAAAGGTTGGGTAGCTTCTGAAACCTCCACACCTCATGTATCTTCATTATTCTATACCCATGGCGAACGGCTAGGGCCAGCTCAGGACTTATGTATACACCTCTGATCTTGCGCTGGTGGGGTGTATGGTCACAATCACCATTGTTCTCTTCCGCACACTTCACACAGAGGGGAAACATGAGTTTGTGATCTATAACGACGGGTAAGATCGGCATCCATAAATCGCTAGGGGGGAGCACGTCTACGAAATAAAGGCCGAAATAGTACCCGTTCAAATTTCTTGAAAATTCGTTGATGGAGGGTAGAGTAAGCCCAACCAGTTTCTCAGGCGCACCTACGGGGTACGGATTGTTCTTCGCATAGGGGTATAAAGAACAGAAATCGTAGTATTGAAGCTTCACACCCTCCGTAGGTGGAAAGTAGAGCTTGAAGGGATTTGTACGCCCACCGAACAAGCTATCACCGCATATGAGAGGATCCAGTACCATTGAACGCTTGATCGTGTTTATTTCTTCACGGTACGCCTCGTCTGTCTCCATCCATGCATCATACTCATGCTCCCACAAGACTTTTTGAGTGAACTGGGAGCCTATAAGTTGATCCCGGGTGCGCGTCCACGCAAGACAGTCGGCAGGGGTTCTACCTTGGATATCTCCCACTATTCCACACTCAGGACGGGGGCATCCATGCCACCAGCAACCGTTAAAGGAGTACACAGTCTTCATGCCAGTGACACGGTTTTCACTTAGACCATCAGCCCAAAAAACATGGCCATTAACCTTGATGGCTACTTCACCTGTGTTGCGAGCATGCTTTATGTATACACCTGTCTGCTGTTGTAGGTGTATGAGCCAGTAAATAAGCCTTGTGCCCATGACTGCGGGGATTGTTTCTGTGAATAATGGCTAAGGTGTCTTTAGGCATGAAGTTATTCTTGAACACCATAAAACATAATGAGACGATGGTGTTTGCGAGTTGCAGCGGATCGCATTTGAAACGGCCTATGTACTTCCTTCTAAAGGCCTGGAAACATACTCTAAGCACGCGTACATCATTCACGCAATAACGCTCACATTCACCAGCTATACTGTATTATAAGGATTACAGTGAGGAATCTATCAAAATCTTCACGTTCATCTGTACTCATACAATCATAGTTAAATTAATGTTTGGGTGAAGGTAGACCTACGTAATTTAAGTTTCGCTAGTGAGGAATGTGTAAGGGAAGTATCCTTTTGAAACTTCAGCTGCTACCCCCATCACCTTGGCTACCTTTGCTAATTTGCAGGGTGTGAATAATAAAGTATCTTTAAATTGTACATTACCTCTTATTTGCATCTGTATTAATTTGTGCCCCTTTTCAATCGGTCACCTGTAAATATCTCATAGGACTCGTGCTCAAGCAACTCCTTATAATGGAACTGTGTGTCAAATTTTGCCCCGTTATGGGCGAGAATATACAGTCATTTTTTTGAACTTGTCCGCTAACTTGACAATATAGGATACAAATAGTTTTACAGGACTATCGTGGACATTCGTTTTAAAAACGTTTGTCCGTTTACCACATTTGAGGCACTCATCACACTCAATCTCCATACACTCATCACAGATAGTCTGGCTCACAAGTAAATGTGGAATAACCTCTTTGGTTTCAGCGTTCGTGTATGTTTCTATATCGTAGTACACAGTTATACAAGGGCTGTTTTTAGACTTGGCGTCTTTCATATAACATACATGCTTTACACCATCCGCCTTATATTTCTCATGGCATATAGAGCAGTGAATTTCGTCACATTTGTGCTTGAAATTTCCCCAATTATCCATCATGTGAAACATACCACATTCACAGATTCTCATTTTCCTGCACGTGCCAATTGATTTATGGAGCTCAAAACAGTTATTATTGAAAAATGTGCGTCTACACACATCACAATTTCTCTCCTCAGCTTCAACTGCACGGCTTTCACATTTGGGGCTTTTACACTGCTCACGTACCATGTGACATTCTTTACACTGTTTCACTATATCATCCGCAAACTCGAGACACTCCTTACACAAATCATGATGTCGTCCATATTTTCGACTTTTATGATAACTCGGGTGAACGTCCCTAATGTTACGGATGGGGAGATATATTGTACCTGACAGTCCTAAAATAAGTAGGGGCCTTGTACAATCTCTCACACAGCTTTTAAAAACATACACAGTTCTACGATGATCATCCCGGCCAAATACAACTATACGAGCATTCATTTCCTGTTCTATCCTTCTCAGCTCTTCAGGAGCCATGTTACAGTCAAACTCAAGTTCACAGTCTATAGCTAGTTTACGGGCACGCCCCACGACCGTAGGCAACGAAATGTTTATGACCCGTGTATTTAGTACAGTAAACATACGAGCTAAGACTACTGCTATAAAGCTGCAACCACGATCGACGTTTATATGCCGCCTGTAAATAGCCTGAGAATTGAAGTTAAGAGTGTAAGGTGTGGCACTATGACCCGCAACACGGAATACACGGTCAATATTTACCGTGAAGTTGTCCATATTGAAGGCTATACTACTTTGGGAGGCATGCATTATACGACCTAATATATACTCTACATCTTCAGCCGCCAAACGCTTGAATGGTACTACTACCCAAAAATCATCTACAGAGCCATCATCTGACCCGAATCCGAAGGACAGCCGCGTCCTGACTTCACGCTCGTCGCGGTTCTGAAGGGCAAACTCTACAATACGCTCTACTACGCGACGTAGTCCGTGTTCAATACCGTTGCTATACATGGATCTAGGATCAACCCTTACTATATACCGATTTCTAGTCAAGGCTGGGGTAGGGATTGCAGTGCGCACCAACTCGAATGTTATACCATCCTCAACAGAACGGGGAGCAACTGTGGAGGATGAAGAAGAGGATATATTGGCGGAAGAAGCTGATGTGGGGTTGGTTGCGTAAGACGTTGACGGTTGGGCGATGAATAAGGGGATATATTGGCGGAAGAAGCTGATGTGGGGTTGGTTGCGTAAGACATTGAGGGTTGGGGACCTATTACTGCAGACCCAGCCGAACGAGGAGCAGATGTGGAGGGTGAACAAGGGGTATATTGGCGGATTGCTC
This sequence comes from Bathynomus jamesi, assembly GCA_023014485.1. Classification (NCBI taxonomy): domain Eukaryota; kingdom Metazoa; phylum Arthropoda; class Malacostraca; order Isopoda; family Cirolanidae; genus Bathynomus; species Bathynomus jamesi. The sequence goes on from JAJOZX010006605.1 coordinate 114,122, forward strand.
TACTGTGGGGGTTGTTGCGTAAGACGCAGAGGGTTGGGGCTCTACTGCTGGTGGTCTAACAACCGGGGCATTCCTGGTGCGCTTTATACCTGTCGTGGAGGGCTCTTCATCACACCGCCGCTTTGAACGTGCTATATGTAACGCTTGTGAGGGTTCATCAGAGGGTATGGGTACTGTAGATGCACGGTCAACGGCTTCATCCATGATATCGATGATGGGGTGCTGTACATCGTCGTCATTCACGGTTCTGTGGAAGAAGAAAACAAAATATAAGGAGCAGCACTCGTTATTTGTAATATTTTGTAAATGACCCACTTAGGGGTGTGATGTGTTAAAAATGGATTCTGTAGAAAAATTCAGATTCACGAGCCCATCTACATGTATTATATCTGGACTGACAGGTTGTGGTAAAACGGTGTTTATGCTTAAAATCATTAAAGAAAAGGGGAAAATGTTCTCAAAATTTGTGCATAAAGTTATATGGTGCTATTCGACATACCAATCAGTGTTCAACGAGTACCAAGATGATGTTTTGTTCCACAAGAGGGTCTATGACGTTAATTCGCTAAAGGGAAATGAACATAGTCATCGTAATTGATGATCTCATGTTGGAGATGGATAAAACGTTTGCCGAAACATTTAGAGTATTCTCCCACCACCTTAACATAAGCGTGTTCTTCATCAATCAGAATCTATTTTTCAAAAATAGATACATGCGCGATGTGTCGTTAAATACGCAATATCCTGTCTTATTCGCACAACGTAGAGATGTATCACAAATTGGGATATTAGCCAGTCAAATGTTCACGAATCAGCGTAAGGAGTTTTTGGAGGTTTATAAAGAGGTCACAAAGTAAAGTTATGGATATTTACTTTATGACCTTCACCCGCGAAGGGCTAAGTCTTTATAATCTATTGAGTGAGGATCCCATCATACAGTGGACCGATACAGGCGAGGTCATTGTTGAAGGAACAAGGGTACAAGGATCCACTATCGTTGATATTGTTCATAATCTGGTGAGAAAGTGGGATAGGCCCTCACCAACAGGATGGAAGCATATTAAAGCAAGACTACAACAAATAAATGTCCACAAAACATTGATAGGTAATCTGAATAGGTTAAAAGTCTTGGAACATGCACCGCACGTGTCACAACTGAGTACAACTTCACCCCCAGCAGCTGCAGTGTCTCTGAAGAGGAGAAAGAAGAGAATAGACGGCCAACCTTATCCACGTGCCTCTGAAATACGCAAATGGCTGACTTATTAAGTAAGCACTATTATGACATTTCTAACCCTGCATCCTATGGTGGCGTTAATAGATTGTACAGAGGTGTTTATGGTGTAAGGAAAAAGATGTTGAGAGATTTTTACGCGGCCAGGATGCTTATACACTTCATAAGCCTGTGAGAAAAAGGTTTAAAACAGCCAACACAACAGCCGCCTCGATTGACTCTATTTGGCAGGCAGATTTAACAGACATACAAAGATATTCAGTGTACAACGATGGCTACCGTTACATCTTATTCATAATAGATGTATTCTCTAGATACCTGTGGCTAATTCCCCTGAAAAATAAATCGCCTAAAACAGTTGCTAAAGCGGCCAAAACGCTGATGTTTGAAAGAAAACAGGATTCCTGGCTATTTTTGTACGGATATGGGAAAAGAATTTATTCGACGAGCTTTTCAGAACATGCTGTCAGAGTTTAATATCAGCTATTACACTTCCAATTCTATACATAAGGCTTCTTTAGCTGAAAGAGTTCAACGTACCATAAAGGAACGCATGCACCGATATTTTACAAAAAAAAACACACAAATATATAAACGTTCTCGATTCATTGGCTTCATCCTAGAACCGCTCACACCATCGTACGATCGGTACAACGCCTAACGATGTTTTAGAAAGAGGCAAGCGCCCGAGAAGAGATGGAGTGCCGCTACCACCACCACCCTCTGTGCGTTTCAAAATCAATGACTATGTAAGATCAATGACTATGTAAGACTGTCACGTTCGGGAAATAAATTCGCGAAGGGTTTTGAGCAAGGATGGACACGCGAGATTTTTAAAGTTAGTGCTATGATGCCTAAAGGTGAGGTAATGATGTATTACGTTGAAGATTTGAATGGAGAAGAGATCTCGGGAGCCTTTTACCGCGAGGAATTGCAGAAAGTGTCATTTAATTTAGGAAAAAATGTGTTTAAAATTGAGAAAATTTTAGGAAGCAAAGGTACAGGAAAGAGATAAATGTACATGAAGTGGCTAGGTTACCCAGGAAGCTTCAATACCTATATAAAAGCTGATGCAGTAATGAAGCTTAATTAGTATGCAGCATGACTCCCAACCATTTCTACGTCACACCCCCGTCCTCCTCATCCCTGTCTGTACACCCTAACAACACACTAGCCAACTTTGTAACAGAACTCCATGGGCCCATTAAGTTGGGCCGTGATTCGTATGAGGTGGGGATATGTGAAATTCAGCTGGACACCGTCTTTTTAAATACTGATTATAAAGATGCCGTTTTAACGATTCTTACTGTAGAAACTGTGGTGAGTGTGCAAAAGCCGGGTTAACTCGGGATGAAACTATACGTATCGCCCGGAATAAGGTTGCACAGTTTTTCAGTACAACAGTGACACTAGGACCGGGTCGTTATGGTTCGGTTGAGGAAGTTGTGAGAGACAAACATATGTTTAAAAAACTCACCCCTTACGAATGATTTAATATATGAAATCGTAAACAAAGGAGGCCCTGCACAAACTATAATGCTTAAATTAAAGGTGAACAGACATCTTAAAGGCGGAAGAGTGTTCAAAATTATAACCGAGGGGCGTTATCGAGCAGCCTTCCAAAGAGACACCTTTCACGAGGTAACGGATGACTTGTCTAACTTAGTGTATCAGCTGACGATGGAGAAATTGGATGTAAGCTCTCAGCCTCCAGACATGTGCTATATTTACAGCAATATAGCGGAACACCAGTTTGTTGGGGATACCCAGGCACGCCTGCTACGCGTAGCGCACATCCCCATCCATAGAGGAAGGAGCTTGAGTATTACATATGACATACCCCATTATGTGAATGTTGCAACTAATCTAATAACTAATATCTCAATATATATAAGAACGATTGAGGGCAAAAATTTCCCATTCGGTGACGGGAGCTTAACAGTGAAGCTACACTTTTGGCGCACTGAGTTATAATGGACAGAAAGCCTTTTCACGGTATACCGAGGGGTGAGATACCAGCGGGGTAGTGGACTTGGGTCCATTTTTTTCATCAATACTACGGACCGCTGTCCCACTGTTGAAGAGGGGGCCAGGTTCCTAGGGAGAAAGGCGTTACAAACAGGTTTTAACGCGGCAAAGGACATATTGGCCGGGACTAAGCCTAAAGTAGCTCTAAAAAAATGTTTAAGCGCACACGGGATGAAATCATCAAAGACTCGAAGAGAAAAATGCGTGATGGCGGAAAGAAGAGAACTGCTAGGAAGAAGGGGTTACCATCACGTGGTAGAAAGAAGAAGAGATCTGTTAGGAAGAAGGGTTTACCATCACGTGGCATTAAACGTAAAAAGAAACCTAAGAAGAAATGCTCAAAGCGTATGAAACCTATGGCTGATCATTTTTTAACTGATATAAGCTGAGGACGCTACTCTCACGAATCATAGATTGACTAATACTCGTCGAGGGAGGTGTCACTATTTCTGACTCGTCATGGCACGTTTCATTCATCCGTGTAGTTCACAATTTTGTAAATCGGAACTGTCCCTCTTTGATATGCCCCCTGCTCAGGTCTCTATTGAACATAGTGACTTTATTACAATTAACTCATTAAACACTATTAGTTCACCCAGTGCCCCTATAGAATTCGTGATACCCAGCTCAGGCCCTTACTTTTTTGACCCGAGTTGCATGCACATGTATGCTAACCTACGCATTGCCCATTCTGACGGAACGGACTGCGATGAGAGTTATGCTGCCTCCCTGAAACCAACTTTCTGCACTCCATATTCAGTCAGTGTGACGTATATTTAAATCAGACTAACATCTCGGCAGGCACTTGGTACTACCACCTACGATCGTATCTGGAAAATGTCCTCAACTTTTCAAAAGAAGCGAAGGACACCTTTTTATCCGCCGAGGGGTTTTACCACACTAAAGATGAAGATGGAATAAAGGATAAATTTAAAAATTCTAAAAAAAAGATATACGAATGTTTTGGACGCCTGCATATAGACTTTACTTTCCAGGAGAAGTTGCTTATGAACGGGGTGGATATGAAATTGAAGCTACTACAGATCAAACTGTACACGATTCCCGCAGGGCTGGCAACGAAACAGCTAGAAAACGTTGCTCTTGGAGTCCTACCTAAAAGGATTTTAATTGGAATGCAAGACCATGCCTCGACGAATGGAAATTATAAAAAGAGTGCGTTAAAATTCGACAATTTCGGGCTTAAAAATATTACTCTATTCGTAAATGGCATCGCTCTGGGTGGGTTAATGGATATGGATTACTCATCAGCTTGGGTGTTCCCGCTCTGCGCGAGAGCGTATAGTAGTTTAGCTCATAACACAGGTGCTTGTGATGAACTTGGTTTCGGCATAACACAGAAAGAATTTGTGGAACAGTTTAACATCTACTCATTTGACGTTACGCCTGACTCAACTGCTGGCGTAAATACGCATTTAAACCCCCAGCAGACTGGTACCATTTCAGTGAGGTTGGAGTTTGCCAAGCCTATGGACGCCCCTATTAGTGTACTAGTATACCTCTAGTCGCAAGCTCTAATAGAAGTAGATAGATTTAGGAACGTCATGACAGATTTTTAAAATGGATGCAAATACACTCTAGAGCAGGGGTGGGGAAACCTTTCAGTACCAAGGGCGAAAATCGATAACATAAACACCTCCGCGGGCGTCTGGCAAATTTTAAGCTTACTGTATGTACAGCGTGTCCCAAAGAAATGTGTACCCACTTTGTTCGATAATACCAGCTATGAGGTTAATACATATATTACTTTTTATATGTTTTTTAATAAAGAATTTTCTCCTGAATCTAAATATGTAATTATTTTTATTAAAAATTGAAGAACAAAAAAGTTACAGATGTTTAAATTATAATTATTTTTCGAGACTTCATGTGCGATATTTTCTAATATTTTAACCGACTGTTTTGAGATACTTATGTTTAGTGTTGATATTGAAGCATAAATGTTGTAATTATTAGTTAATTCAAAAAATTTACAAATTCCATGGTTAAATGACACTTTATCTAAGATGTTCGACGTCTTCCAGAACGTTGTTTTTGTAAGTTTTGCACAGTGCCGTCGGTTTCAAACTTATCTCGTATACGTGCAAAAATATTAGAAAATATCGCACATGAAGTCTCGAAAATAATAATTATAATTTAAACATCTGTAACTTTTTTGTTTTTCAACTTTTAATAAAAATAATTACATATTTAGATTCAGGAGAAAATTCTTTATTAAAAAAACATATAACAAGTAATATATTTATTATCCTCATAGCTGGTATTATCGAACAAAGTGGGTATACATTTCTTTGGGACACGCTGTATATAAGATGTATTTTAAAAAGCTATTTGCTGGACTGTAAATAAATAATTTTTAGTAAATAATAAATACCTAAGCGGGCGAATTGAAATTAGCTCGTGGGCGAAATTTCGCCCGCGGGCGAGGGTTTCCCCACCCCTGCTCTAGAGAGTGATGAAGAGTGACTGTTTCGCGCGTTCCAAATTTATCGGGGTTTTTGCAAAGAATGAAATATTGAAGCTGGATACTTCGAGAAACTGGTACGGGGCAATCGTTAACACCGACATTGCGGGGGGTGATGGTATTCATTGGTTTGCAATCTATTTTAAAACTAAGGAAAGAATGTACTATTTCGATTCACTCGGCTTCCCACCATGGCATGACTCGACAATTGTACAGTTTATCGTACAGCTAGGCGTGCCTGAGATTAATTGGAATCCATATCGTTTCCAAGGATATTATACTGAAACATGTGGATTGTATTGTATTTTGTTTCTCATGCATATGTCACGTGGGAAGGGATTTATGAATTTTTAAAAATTGCTCGATTTATGCGACACAAATATGAATGATAAATATGTGTGCAGACAGATAAAAAAGGTTCCCATATGTTAGTACCCCCTGTAATGTGTAAGATCTATATTGTGTAAATCTGTGTATACCCTTTAAGAATTGGGCACTGACCCTTTTTGTACATGTTTTTCTACTGTTTAATAAAATGAAAATATATTACGTTTTTTCCTTATCCTAAAAAAAAAATACTTACATAATCTCCTCAATGACCACGCACTCGCTTGACCGGATGTGTGTCAATACCACGACTTCAGGCTCGCTGGGTAGGCGAGGTGTGGTGGCTACCACTTCATTTATCACCCTTTCGTCAAAAGTGTTTATAATATGGTCTAGCTCCGTCTCGGTCCTGTAATTAAAATAGATGCGTGAAATTGGATGCGGCCAAAAGTATTGTTTCCACCATATATATATATATATATATATATATATATATATATATTATATATATATGAGTCATAGGCGATGATTAAGCATGTTTTTCAAAACATGCTTATTGCAATTTGGAAAAATCCTACTGTGTGCTGCATTATCGTAAAAACCAAATGAAATGTAAAAACATGCTATATAGCTTCAAAGCACTTACATTATTTCCTCTACAGCCTGACGCTCGCTGTCCCGCGCCAATACCACGACTTCTGTATCGATGGGTGAGTTTGGCGGGGTGACTATCACCTCATTCATTCTCCTTTCGTCAAAAGTGACAATAACACGGTCAAGTTCCGTCCCGGTCCTATAATTAAAATAAATGCATGAAATTGAATGCTGTTAAAAGTATTGTGTCCACCATATATATGAGTCATAGTCAATGATTAATCATATTTTTCAAAACACCTTTATTGCAATTTGGTAAAATCCTACTGTGGTGGTGCATTATCGTAAAATCCAAAAGAAAAACATTCTATATAGCGGCAAAACACTTACATTATTTCCTCTACAGCCTGACGCTCGCTGTCCCGCGCCAATACCACGACTTCTGTTTCCATGGGTGGGTTTGGCGGGGTGACTATCACCTCATTCATTCTCCTTTCGTCAAAAGTGGCAATAACACGGTCAAGTTCGGCCCGGGTCCTATAAGGTCAAGTAAAAATAAAGAGATACAATAAGAGAAAATACCGCGTATTTAAGAAGCAGATACCGTATTTCCCGGCGTATAACACGCACCCTAATTTTGAAGGGAAAATTATTTTGAAGAGAAAATTTAGGAAAATAAAAATTTAGGAAAAAATATACCTCATACTTCACTTCATATGTACAATTTTACCGAGTTAATTTTAACGCAGGGTGATTTTTGGAGTATTTTGGGGGGAAAAAAAGTGCTCGTTATACGCCGGGAAATACCGTAATTCTTAAAAGTTTTAATATTTCTAAAAACCTACCTGTACAAGAAATGTACAAATATGAACACCCCACATATACAGTATTATATATATATATTATATATATATATATATTATATACAGAAACACCTACGAAAGAGCCAGGCATTATTTAAAAAAAAAAATTCAAAACGCATTTATTGCAATCTGGTGATTTCCTACTGCGGTACTACATTATCGAGAAAAATGAAGTTCCAGGCTCAATTGTGTTAGGTTAAGCTATGTTAGGTTATGTCAGGTTATATTATAAACGAGAAAAATTCATCTTTAAATTATCGAGAAACAGACAAAACAATGTGACTAATTTTACGTTGTAGAAAAATTCAGAACAAAAGTATATTAGATTGGCAATTTATATGGTAACTAGCGATGAATGAACCGGAGAATATAAACACTTACATCTCAATTGAATTGCCTGTAGGTTCTTCCGCTGCGTTGCAAATAGCAGCGATATTCTGGATAGAAAATAGCTCATTCTGGTCTACTGCGTTGTAGAGGTGGAGTGTAGCTTGGGCGTAGAAGTCACCATCACCAATCAGGTCGGGGGAGGCGTACAGTTGATCCATGGCTTGTATAATGCACTAAATTGCTTGAAACTGACTCTCTGCATCGAAATTCACCATTTACAAGGGAGCTATGTGACCAACCAAAAAGCGCGAACCTTGGCACTCTATTGGCTAGCTGCGAAATTTAGGTGGGGATTAGAACCTAGGCCAGCATTTTCCGCCAACCCAAGAGCCTGCCCCCTTTCGAATGAACCGTGATTGGGTATTCCACGAAAGCTGGGCATGAATTTTTGCCGGAGCTTAGCTATAGGCTTGCTTGGAACCCACCGGGGTCTGGACACAGTGCGTGCTGTGATTGGTTGCCCGCATCACATATGGGTGGGGCGTCTGTTCCGATACGTTGGTCACCATCTGCTGCAAATTTTATTTTTCTGTGATGTACCATATCGTTCGACAAATATTGATTTAGGATTTGAGAAACAAAACATCTGCCTGTTTGAATTGAATTTGATGTCCCATGAGGGCTTTCTTTATTTCCCGATCGACTCAATTTAAATTTCTGCGAAAATGTCTTATATTGTCATAAAACCTTTCTTTGTTGGAAGCAGTCCTCTGAAATCTTTGCTTATTTTTTGATTAGCCTTTACGGCCTTGCTCGGATATACGGTCACTTACAGATTAGGGGTGGCAAAGGTCACAGATTCAAAAACATTTTCTGTGTCACTGACCATTCCGCAAATCGTAAATAAATTTAAAATGAAAAAATCTTTACCATGCGATATATATATATATATATATTATATATATATATATATATATATATATACATTTTGATTATTTCCCCGACAATACAATTTTTTTTCTGCGAAAAGTGGGTATGCTCTTACGGCCTTATTTAGGCCATATGGTCACTGACAGATGTGTATATGACGGTAAAGGTTTCAGGTTTGAAAAACACATTTTCTGTGTTGTATTGTGCTGCACTGACCATACTGTCGTGAGACTAAAACTGATTTTTCGAGTGGTGTATAGGTATAGGACCTATGTGCCTCTCAGAAAGCAACCGGTTAGTTCACCTCAGCATAGAATTTAAAGGAATTTATGGGGGGGCTAAGAAGTTCCCCCATCCCCTACCGATGATGGAGGTGGAGTTTTGACACGTGACCGACCATTTCACCTCGGGGATTCGCCTATGATTCCAGTTTCGGGCTAATAGTTTGGGGGAAAAATTTTTCACCTATCTTTAAGCCTATGGATAGGCACGCTGGAGAGTCCTTAGCTCCTGCCGGTATAGCGTCCCCCGAGTCGTAGGTTCGGTAATAAGTCCAAACGTGGTACGGAGGACACACCGAGATTTTTGTAGACTTAGCACGTAGCCGCGTAAAGTAGCCACGTGTTGCAGTTTATTTAAAATTTTAGTTTCCCGGGTTCCTATCTTAGTTTGGCCGTGTTAAGACGCACCTATGAAATGGGAGGACCGAGGTGATCCCAGCCCGGCCCCATGCTCCTCAAGCACCTATGCGTTGACTTATAAGTAGCGCTGATAGACCTAATGGTTTGGCCAAGAATTTCCCATCAATCTCGTAACTAACGCTTAGGCACGCGGGATACACCTCCTACCCGGTGCCTACAGCGGCCCCTAAGGCGTACGTTCGGCAATAAGTCGAAGAATGAAAGTCGCAGATTGGGCTCGAAAGCGCCGTAATCTTGTGACCTTCAATAGGTAGGTAACACCTATGTAAGGGGTGAGCTGGTGAGTTTTAGTCCTCCGCATCTCACGTATCTACTAGTTGAATTAATCCCCGTTGCAATGTGAGCCAGGAGTCTGCCTAATCGAAAACTCACAACTTACCCATTGGGTGTTGTAGACCGTAAATAAATTTAAAATGAAATTTTTTTTACCATGCGATATATACATATATATATATATATATATTATATTATATATGTAAAAAACGATGCTTTGTAAAGGAGAATTATCCGCGCAAGATGAGAGCGAAAGAACGAAACAAATGAAAAAATAAGGTACCCACCCGGGAATCGAACCCGGGATCTTCCGATTGCCGGCCAGATATGATAACCACTACACCACAGTGTAGTGGTTATCATATCTGACCGGCAATCGGAAGATCCCGGGTTCGATTCCCGGGTAGGTACCTCATTTTTTCATTTGTTTCGTTCTTTCGCTCTCATCTTGCGCGGATAATTCTCCTATACACAGCGTCGTTCTTTACGTTAATTATACTGCGGGTTTGCAGTTATAATGTATATATATATATATATATTGTATTGTGTTTGTTGCTCCAAGGGTAATCTGTTTAACGACTTTACCGGCCAAATGGTTCAGATTTGTTATTGAAGATACATGTTATATGCTCTGAAAAGCACCAAATCGACCCTTGTTTTGTTTGATAGGCCTAAACTTACTTTAAAAATAGAATAAATACAATTTATATTTAATATGTGTATGTGTGAAGGGGTGAAAAACATCTGGAACCTCTGGTAGGCGAAAGAGGAAAGAATATAAAGAAATAATGAATTTAAATAAATTACACCAACTCGACCCTTGTTTTGTATGTTAAATTTGCTAGGCCTAAAACTTACTTTAAAAATAGAATAAATACAATTTATATTTAATATGTGTGTGTGTGTGTGTTGGGTCAAACTGACAAAATATGGTCACTAGGATACAGGTAAAGGCGCGGAAGGGGACACCAACTCGAATATTCTTTTGTATGATAAAATTTGTTTGGTGAATTGTTTGTTAAGCAGAAAAAAGGAGGCTTCAGCTTTTGCCTTCAAGGACTACGATAAGTTAATCTGCAGAAGTGTCACAAATATAATATTGTATGAAGGAATGAGAAACACCTTTTCTAAAATTGCCTTCCTGACCATAGATTGAACTCGAAAGAGGCGACATAAAACGCGCCTTTACCTGTACATTTCCAAGATTTCAAAAATTGAAATATATACAGTATATATAATACAGTTAACAAAAATATAAAATAAGTTACATGCCTAAAACTTTACTTTAAAAATAGATTAGTTACAAATTTATATTTATTTTGAGCATTTATTGAGTTGTTCAGAATAGGATGTTTTATATATATATAGGGTGAACCAAATGTAGGTGGACAGTAAATGATAACGTTTATTTTGAGAATACATATTTAATTTTTTGTATACTATAATACAAATAAAATTTAAAAAATTTAGTTATAATATTTAATATAATAAAACACAAACACCATAGTTATAATGAACACCATAGTATAATATAATATAACACAAACCGTATTCAACCTACTGTCCACCTACTTTTGGTTCACCGTGTATATATATATATATATATATATATATATATATTATCATTAGTAGTGGTAATAATAATAATAATAATATAATTTCAGGCTTACTTAAAAACAAGTATTGACAATCGTGTCAAGCAGCCGTGGAGCCCCGCCCGGGGTACGAACCCGGTTCCTTTTAGCTTACGTGCACTGTGACACTTGGCTGAAGTACAGGGCGCCCAGCAACCGGACGGGGTGATGCCAGGGGCACCCAACAATCGGACGCACGGGGCTCGTGACCCCCAGCACGCGGTGCGTCAACTGATGCTCGCAGGTGATGTCGCCCAGAGGCACTGGCTAATGTTGCCCTGGCATTATTAAGCATTGTTTTAATAAAAATTTTCTAATCTTGTTTGTTGTAACCGGTGGAGAAAATTAATTAAAAATTTCTGGAGATAAAATTCTAGTAAATACGGTTAGATTTTACGTGATAAGTTTTCTTTTTGAATTGAAATTTATCCACGCACGAAGTGTTCATTTATTTTTATTTTTGAATTGAAGTGTTTTACGCCAGTTTTAGACGCACGGGGAGAGCATTAGAGTACCCTGAGTAACAAGCCCTGTCTGGGATGCGAACTCAGCTCCTTTTAACGCACGTACACTGTGACATCTGGCTCTATTACGTGTGAGTTTTGCGTTTTGCATCATAGAACATAAAGACAATATATTTAAACTGTATATATATATATTTCCTGTACTAATATGAATATACGTATCGTATATTTTCAATATATTTAATATAACTGCATATATTTTTTCTGTACGAATATTTGATAATGCACCGTTTTGAATGATTATATAATTTCCAATCTATTATTTGACCATATATATATATATATATATATATATATATATATGTAAAAATGAACAATGAATAATCCATATTCATTTTTACATGAGAAACCAAAATCGCCTAAGCGAGTTTGGATAATAATTTTACTTGTAACTTCCTCTTTTTGTTTGTGTCACAACCCTACGATCTACCATTTCTATGGTTTAGTCGTATCCATTTTTCATTTGTTATAGAAGTTATTATAATTAATTATGATTGTCTTGCATCTCACCCTCGACCCTAGATTATGCATGCACATTGCATATAACAGGATTGGAACCCGTAGTTGTACTTCTTAGTCATTAGTACCCACTCTTTGTCTCTAATTCGTTCTTGTAAATCTTCCTAATAATGATTTGTACTATACGTACAAATTCAATAACTATGACGTCACATTTTCCCGTCATTAATTTCCCTTCATCATATCTCCAGTATTCAATGTATGAAAATTCTTTAACATCATAATAAAAAGTGTACACTCTATAGAAGTCATTATTTATATGTTATGTAGTATAAATATAACTATTATTCGACCATATCCCCCCCCCTCATACGTCCATATCTTATCTTGACCATTATCCTTTGTCAATTTTATTAAATATTCATTTTGCTCGTGAAACGCAAAACTTTATGCATTCGTTCGAAAACGCGGAAATACGTTCTCGTATTATTTTTTATTTTTTATTTTTTATTATATCACCTCCCGCAATGAACTCGAAAATGCTTAGGTAAGTGATCGAATTCGCTAATGACAGCAAAATCGAATGCTTCTAAGATAAATATCTCCTCTCGCTCTGATTTCAAATTTATAACATGTTATAATATATTATAACATATTATGTTGTATATAAATCCATACCGTATGTGCCCATGTACTTTGTATTATATTTCTAACATCTTAATTGTCTATTAATATGAAACACTGTAAAAACAAAACAAAGTTATAATAACTGTTTAATTGTAATTAACTGTAATACTGTAATTTAATATAACGTAACGTACTTTAATGAAACTGTAATTAATAATAACTTGTAATGTACTTCAATGAAACTGTAATTGAATGTAATGAATTAATATATAATGTAAGAATGTACTTTAATAGAACTGTAATGGACAATCATAAGCGAATGTGAAGTAATCCATAATTGTAATCGTAATTGTAATGAACCAAAATTAATACGTACTCAGTCATGTACTCAAATTGTACTTATGTAATACTATGAAATTATATCGCCTTCATAAATGTAGACGGCGAAAAATACAAATTAGTTTTTGTTATTTTTATTTTTTTTATTATTTTTATTTGGAATTTTTCAAACATCTGATCATGTGTTTAAAAGGGGGGAACTTAACTTTCAACTGCCTTCCCCCAACATTTAGGCTTATATTATACATGTATTTGTAAAATGAACTACACTTCATTACGGGACTCTTCTTTGGTCACTGCTACGAGACTCCCTTGTTAGCAGCCTCGCTGCGGGGAGGGGGCAGAGGCTCCTTGCCTCCTTAACTTTTTAGATTCTGGCCTGAGCCATGGTCGAAAGAGGTCGAACCTCTACCCCTGAAAATTCAGACCACTACCTGTAAATTTTTAAGAAGTAAATTACAGTAAGAGAAACTTTTTATTTTCCCCCTCGAGTTGGGCTATCTTCAGAGGAACTTAGTCAGTAAAGTCGATAAGTTATAAAAGAAAAGTCGATAATTTTAGTCTCAGAGAAAGTATCAGAGTATTATAGCTGGAGAAGAATTAATAACTGTCGACCCTAAAGCGAGAGAAAAGAATTAGAATGTTATAGAAGAAATATCCGTTGCTGCCTCCCAACAAGAACGCCTCGTCGACTTCGAGACAACCCATAAGCACATAGAAGAAGGAGGATAACAAGAGTGGCGACCCTATAGCCAGGATAAACATTTGTCGACCCCTTAAAGCGAGAGAAAAGAATTAGAATGTTATAGAAGAAATATCCGTTGCTGCCTCCCAACTAGAACCCCCGTCAATTCGAACCACCCAGGGCCATATATCCATTAATTCATAAACAGAATGATGTATTGGCGTTTTATTTGTTCCTTGTACACAATTATATAATTTGTTTGGTTTCGGATTTCAGAATAATTAATTGTTATTTGTCAAATCGGGCTTATAAGCCAACTGGATGATTATTATATGGTTGATCCCCGAGGCACTGGCTGGTGAAACCCGGATGCACTGGCTGATGGTGCCCGAGGCACTGGCTGATTAAGCCAACTGGCTGATTAGGGGCACTATAAGAGAGCGGCGGGCGAATGAAGGAGTCATATGAGCTTGGCTGGCAGTCAAGTGAACACTTTTTCTCTGGGTTCCCTCCTCTTGGTCTCTCCACCTTCCTCACTCTTTCTTCCCCTTTGGGGGGTGAGGCCTTCCCAACTTCTCCCCCAAAGAGGTTCCCCCTCTTCTGCCCCTTTGGGGGGTGAGGCCGTCCCACCTTCTCCCGCAAAGAGGCTTTGGAATCTCATTTCGGGGTTGGAAACAAAGGGGGGGGGGCCTTGCAACAAAGGAAGGTGGGGGATCCTTGCAGCAAAGGGGTGGGGGTGGCACTCTTGCAACATTATGCATTTGCATTTGCACTCGTTCATTTTGTGCCCATACTACTAACTTGTAATATTTCTATTAAATTTAAGTTTAGTTTAGATCGCTGACGGTAATTTACCTTAGGTATTACCGAGGGATTAAACTGACCGTTCCGTATTAGGTTACGTAACCCCCCCTCTTGTCTGCTCTGTGGATTTGCGAAGTCCTGGATTTGATAATTTAGATTCCTCTTATCCTCGCAGTGGATTTAAGAGCAGAAGGTCTAGGTGTGGTTAACTTGCTGGCCATTATTTACTCGATCAGGGTTATTCAGACAGTCGAGTTTAACTCGAGTACGGCTTGGGTCGAGGTGGTGATTGACATCAAGAACTTCGTTACTCGAAGAGTTATCACCCTTCGATTCTCTGGCTGTTCACCGGAGGTTTGATTCAGGGAGTTCCACCCAGGCCATAAGTCGCTCATTTTGTGTGGGACCTCCAAACTGCTCCGAACCACAGTTGAGGTCAGAGCACGTCTCGAATGAAGACTGGTTAATCCTGGCAATTGAGTCAGTGTGGGTAGCCCCTCGAGTCCCCACACTCCACCCTAAATTGTACAGTTTTGCGTGGAATTCAAACCATCTGAATTTAGAGGACAGTTACTCATTCACTTACAATACCCATATCAAATGTAACTTCGCTGATCTACTGGGAAACAGTGTAATAACAATTAGTCAAGAGGGACAGAAACTAGCACAGCACTAAAACATCTAATGCGGCCCATTGCTCTAATCCTGTATTATTATTACCGGCTTCATCTGGTAATAGTAATACAGAGTCGTCAATTCGATTATCATAAGTAAACGGTGTTATACACTGATCTAGCCAGTGTCCGTAGCTCAGTAGGTGAAGAAGGCACTGAGGTTCGGGGTTTGAGCCCTTAATGTGCTGGTAATGATAATGCACAATTTAGCGCAATGGGCCGCATTAGTAAGCCTGAGCGCTCTGTCAATTTCTCGCCCTCCTGATTCATTATATCATTATTCACCTCACTGAAATAATAATTTACACCGTAATGCAAACGTAGTTACAATATACTGTATAGTGTATAATTTATATATATATATATATATATATATATATATATATTATATATATATATATAATATATATATATATATACACATTATGTCTATAGAAAAATATTAAGTCCTTTTTATTTAAAGTTTTCATTTATATCTTATCCATTACAAACCAAAAAGGTTTTTTCATCACTTTCTGAAAAATTCAAAACCCGGAAGAAAAAGCAGATATTTTAAGATCAAAAACAGTATTTTCAACTTCGTCATAAAAAAAAATCGTTTGAAATGAGAAATTCCGAATTCTTCGCAAATGAAGAAAATCATTAGACCTCTTTTGCACGAGAAATTGTTCAAGGATAATAAGACGAAAATAATGTTCATTAGCCCAGTATTGAAAAATGAATTATCTGAAGTGGTCCAAAATTACTTTCGAATCCTGCATCTACAAGCGAGAATTTATTGTTAATTTAGAAAAACAATTATTAATTTCAATATTTTAATGGTGAATTGCATTTACATTGTGAGATAGATTTCAGATTAACAAAAACGGTATTTGATTTTAATACGTGTACCATATATGGCTCAAGCTTCAGGCGACATGTATGACATAAAAATCTTTGAGCAAGTACGGGGTGTCAGGAAATGATTGCCCCCCCCCCTGTAGAGCAAAAACTAGAAGAGATAGATAAAAACCGGCGAGACCACTTGAAAGAGCGTTAAAATCTGAATAAAAACCATTATATTCTATTCCTGTGATTTTAATTCTTACCATTTTTTTCCCCACAGAAACCATGGCATCATCTATTTTGAACGATTCAGAGAAAAAGCGAGTTCTTGACCGCATTCGAGCTGTCACATTTCGTGAAGCAAAGGAAGCTGGTGCAACTTTCATAACTCGACACTGGGTGGCTGAGAGATTAAAAAGATCGGGAGACTTTGTCAAAAGGAATTGGAATAAGAATCCTGAAGATTGTGAAACAGAATTTCGAATAGGAAGACCGGAGAAATTATCTCAAGAATCGAAAGACATTGTGCTTGCTGCATCACGGCGCCGAAAGAAGAGCTGCTCTGAGGTAGCGAAAGAGATACTTATCCGTCGTGGTAAGATAGTCAATCGGCAACTTGTGCATCAATTTCGAGTTCGCCAAGGCTTGAGTGCTTGGCATGAAATAGCTAAGCCACGGAAGAGTGATCTTAATATTGAAGATCGGCTATGGTTTTGTGATTATCTTGAGGAATGGACGGAAGACGATTTCCTTCACTTGGTTGTCAGCGATGAATTCTTCGTTTATGTCTCCAGAAAACCAAATTTTCAGAATGATTGGGTTTGGGCAACAACTCCTGATGAAGTCCCAGACGACCAGAAGTATCGAGAAATAGTAAAAAATCCAGCATGTGTGGGTGTTTTCATTATGTTCTCTATTCGGAAGCTTATCTGGGTTATCAAACCAAGAGGAACCAGTTGGGATGGGCCTTATTTTCGAAATGTAATTTTAGCCCAACATGTAATTCCGTTTTTGAAAGACCCCGAGTGTGTTTTGGATGTTGAACAGGCAACCTTTCTTCACGACAAAGCCCCCTGTATGAAAAGCACTTGCGACTCAACAACTGCTTAAGGACAATAACATTGATTTTTTCGGAAATAATGAATGGCCTGGCAATTCTCCCGATCTTAATGTCTGTGAACATGTCGGATCCATCATGAAGGAGCGGGAGGAGTCCTTAATGCTGGAACAACCCATTCAGAATCGGTATTCAACAGAAATTATGACTGCAAAGATCAACGAAGTCCTTGAAGAAATGAGTCATGATACCGATCTCTTTGAGACACTTCTGGGATCATACCCCCGTCGATTAATGGCCGTCAGAGCTGCAAATGGGGGCAACACCCGATATTAAAACAAGTGTTTTTTATTAAAAATTAAACGCTCTTTCGCGTGGTTTTGTCTGTTTTTTTCTATTCCTTTCAGTTTCTTCTGTACAGGGGGGGGGGGGGGGCAATCATTTTCTGACACCCTTTATTATATATATATATATATCTATACCCTTCCATTATATCTTTTTATTAAAACATATTCTGACACCCGAGTTTTTATTGAAATAAAAGAGAAAGTTTAAATGAACAGCATTCAATGTAATATATATATATATGTTAAACACAGACCGTGCATGGAACAAGGAATTACATCCACTATAGTTTGAATAAGTAATGATAAATGACAAATACCCTCGTTTTTTCTTTTTCATTGTCATTTATCATTACTTATTCGAACTATAGTGGATGTAAATTCCCAGAAGAGTTCCTTGTTCCATGCACGGTCTGTGTGTAACATATAAGTTTCTCAGGGGACGATTCTGAGTTCGTGCGTGTGTGTGTGTGTGTGTGTGTGTGTGTGTGTATATATATATATATATATGATACACACAGACCGTGTATGGAACAAAGAATTCTTCTGGGAAAATTAAATCCACTATAGTCCGAAGAAGTAACGGTAAATGACAAACACTAGAGTTTTTTCGGTGCTACTGTAGTATGCGGTCTACCGTTAAGTTTCTACTGTAGTATGCGGTCTACCGTTAAGTTTCTACTGTAGTATGCGGTCTACCTTTAGGTTTCTACTGTAGTATGCGGTCTACCGTTAAGTTTCTACTGTAGTATGCGGTCTACCGTTAAGTTTCTACTGTAGTATGCGGTCTACAGTTCAAAATATTTAAAAGGAATTGAAAATGAATTGAAAGGAATTATAATTTAATTTACACAATTAAGGAATTATTAAAGAAGTTAAACATACTACTACCGCAACTTAACGGTAGACCGCATACTACAGTACGCCCTTGATGATTGGTTAGGTTAAGTCGTGATATTTTCGTTAGTTTTAACGAAAATATCACGACTTAACCTAACCAATCGTCAAGGGCGTACAATTAACCTAATAATAAAATAATAAGAAGATAAGAAGCTATAATTAAAAGGTAGACCGCCGAATCGTAGGTAGACCGCATACTACAGTAGCACCGTTTTTTGTTTTTCATGATGTTAGCCCGAAGTAGGCAATGGGTCACACGCAAAGAAACCCCAAAAATATAGCTTCCCTCACCAGCTATCGTTGGAGTTGTTGGCAGTAGACTTCAGCTGTGATTGTTTGGTTATCTAGCAGAAGCTCAAAATGAGTAATTCCTTGCATATCCCACCAAACGCATAGCAAAATTTTCTTTGGATGGGGTCCATTCCTTGGCTGAGGTTCAGGCTTTCTTTCACGGCTAAGCCACATTGTCGACGCTTAATATTGTTATAGAAGACCCATTTTTCATCCCCAGTGACGATCCGATTCAAAAACGGTGCCTGCAGTTGCTGAGAATGCAGTGATGTGCAAATATTGATTCGATGTTGAAGATTCGCTTGTGACAAATCATGCGGAACCCATTTTCCAACCTTCACTACTTTTCCTAACTTTTCCTACTTTTCCTACTTTTCCTTCTCTGTCATTCTGTATCGTGATAAAACCTGTGCGAACCTGTCGCCGCGTGTATTTTCCAACATTTCTAAAACTATTTCACATTATCTTGAGGTTATTCTATTAGCTATGACCGTTTCCTAATCGAGCAGAACTTATGTTACAACCTGATATATATATTAACAAGCTACAAGCTACATATATATATATATATATATATATATGTAAAAATGAACCATGAATAATTCCTATATTCCTATACTATCTTATTCATTCGTGCAATTCTGATATTTATTTATATAGTTCTTGTATCCATTTGTAAAATTCATATGTTTATATGGTTCATGTATTTATATAATCCTATATATTCGTATATATTTAACTTCTCACAATACCTATATTCATATGTATGTACGAATATGTATTCATTTTTACGTAAGGACCAAAATCGCCTAACGCGAGTTTGGATAAAATTTTTGATTTGCTTTCTACTTTGCCAAATAATTGGTGACTTGTTCTTTTTAAAATTTCTTAATATTTTTTTTAGATTTACCTTAATAATGAATCCTGCTTAAGTTTTGAAATGTTCATGTTTTGTATACATTCTCTCTTCGTTTTAAAAGATGAAGACATGTCTTGCCTAAGCATTTAATTGTAAATCTTAAACCTTTAATTTTTACTCATACGTATATTTTAGTGTAAAGACGCATAGTTCAATTTCCACTTTTAGTTAACTCGGCAGATCATGATAACATCGGATCTGAAAATACGCGGTTTAAGATAAAAATATGGCTTCATCTTCAAATATCTTGTTTATTCTTTTAAACATTACCACAGCTAAAAGATTTACTTTATTTTCAAATATTGTGCAAAAATAATGCAGCCTTTTTAACATTTAATAATAGTGATGTTACAAATTAAGGGTATATAAACCCACAAAAATTCTTCCATGTTCATTCAGAATTAGACTTAGAGGCCGAGCACTACCTGTATATTTTACAATAAATTACAGTAAGAAACAGTCTTTATCTTCTCCTTCGAGCCTTGATCTCCTCAGAGAACTTAGTCATTAAAATTTCCCGATACGTTATAAGAAGAATCAGGGAACCTTCAGAGAATTTAGTAAGCCTCCAAGAATCCTCCGAACCACAAAGAAGAACTCGGAGAGTAGTATAGACGAAACTACTGCAAGTAACAAATCCGTTGCTGCCACCTAACCAGAACCCCGTCGACTTCGAACCAACCCAGGCTATAGACGGAGGGGGTTATATATATATATATATATATATATATATATATATATATACACGTATATATCTAATGCGCCTGGGTGGTGTAGTGGTTAGCGTCGCTGACTACAAATCCATCGGCCCCGGTTCGAGACCCGGTGAAGGCAGCCGGCGCGCAGCAAAACCCAGCTGTTCATCCTTCCATATAATAAAGTGGTTGGTAGATAAATGGGTACCCTAGGTGGCCTAGTGGTTAAGACGCTATGCTATTGGTGGGGCGTGGTTCGGATTCCACGTTAAACTGCAGGTCTAAGGTGGCGTGAAAAGCGTGACCTTCGTCAGAATGAACAATTCGGGCGGAAGCTAACCAAAGGTCACCAAAGGTATATTTTATATATATATATATTGCTTAAAAAACGGTATATTTTATGCTATATAAAAATAAAACCATGTATATATATGTTAAGAACAAATTCAGATATGAACATTTTCGAATCCCAGACCGGAATTCCTTTTCGGAAGATTCAATTGTCGAGATTGGAAGTAGTCAAGGTGAGCATTCCGTTTTTATATCGTCTGCAGTAGGCACTATATCATAAGAGAATATATCGCATATTTTTTTTTTATGCAGGAAGGGGCATATTGCAAATAACAGAAGTTCACTTTCTCTGATCAGTGATCTTGGACAAGTTTATTTTTTCATTTTCCCAAAGGTGCATATAATATTCGCATATGGAGAAACACAAAGAGAGAGAGAGAGATAAAATTACACACACACACCCACCCACACACACAAATATATATATATATATATATATATATATATATATATATATATAATATATATATATATATAATATATTATATATATATATATATACCTATACCTGGTGGGCCAAAAAAATATATTACCCTGATTTTGAACAATATAATTTTACCTTTATCAAATGTTATTTGTACAATCGATGTGTCCTGTACAGAATTTCATGGTCTATCTCGAGGTGAAGTTGGTTTTTTGCTAACTGTAACCATTATTTTGTAATTTGCTGTTATACAGACAAGGGTAGAAAAACGTTTTTCTATACAGTCACCTAATTGAGTCCAAGATTATGCGGAATGTGCCCTCTTCCATTATCAATGCACGCTTGCAACCTTGACTTCTCCCTTATCGACGGCAGTACCGCATCAAGAATTTTTTGTTGGTAATAAACAGCAGTGATTTTGGCATTTTGATCAACAAAAACAATCTCTGACTTCCCTAACTTTGAAATAAAGATGGAAACCATGACGTTTTGGAAAAAGTGCCGATGTTCCCTGGAAAGTCGATCTAGACTGATAGATTTTTTGTCCTGTCTTCCATAAACTCGGTCATTTTGTGTTTATTGTTGAAGCAACCGTAAAGGTCTTCTCGTCGCTGAACCATATTTTCGACACTTCTCTGTCTGGGAATCGATCTAACAGAGCACGACATTTTTCAACTCTTGCTTGCTTATTTGATGCAGAGAGCTTATGAACTTCGACTCTTTTAACATTTAAGACCCAGATCATCTTTTACTATACGACGAACACTAAAGCGAGAAATACCAGTAGTTTTTGAAATTTCTCTAACGGACTTGTGGGTGTTGGGCCGTTCTTCTTGATTGCATATCATGGATGAAACCATGTCAATATTTTTTTTAGTACGTAGTTTTTGGCCTCCCATTCCCTTCTTTTCGTTTGGTCGAACCTGTGATATCGATTTTCTTTGAGATATTGAAGTCCAGGTATCGTCCATGGTTTATTTGGAAACTCTTTCTTCATTCGTTTTGCACCCCAGTGTTTCTCCTTACGCAAGTTCAATATCAATGCTTCATCTTCTAAAGAGTATTTCATTGTTATAACTTGTTCACCAACTATAGCAGAATGATGGTCTGAAATGAAAACGGAATTAAATTAATTATTTTGTGTAAAAATTAGGAAAATTAATTATTTATGGAGAAACTGACTGTCATATGAAATTATCAGTTGCTAACTTTGACCGCCTTCCAATTGAGCACCATATTCAGATATCTCCTCCCTCTCCCCCTAGGGCGTTGAATCTAGATTCAAAGCCAGCCTTTGAAAGAGTAGAAGTATGGGTACAACATATGGCCTCAGCAGTAGGATCAATATAGAGGGTGAGACACAATATTTTTTCAAATGTTGGATAGTAGTTTTCTTTGGCCCCACCCTATATATATATATATATATATATATATATATATATATATTAGTGATGTAGCGGATGTCATTTTTTTCACATCCGCGGATGAGGATGCGGATGTTTGATTTCAACATCCGCGGATGCGGATGCGGATGTCTACATTTTCGTTATTTTTTAGGATATATTCGAGATTTGTTGTGTTTAACGTATATAATAAGTTATTATACTGTATAGAGAGAGCTGTAGTTATAATGTAGTATAATTGATTACAATAATTGCTGTACTTTTCTCTGAACATAAAATAATATCAAGCA
The DNA here is from genome assembly GCA_023014485.1 of Bathynomus jamesi. NCBI lineage: Eukaryota > Metazoa > Arthropoda > Malacostraca > Isopoda > Cirolanidae > Bathynomus > Bathynomus jamesi. The sequence continues at coordinate 137,129 of JAJOZX010006605.1, forward strand.
TCTAACTAATATAGAAATCAATTAGTGAATTCGTCTGCAAATAAATTCGTTATATTTTGTTGAGTTTCAGCCACAATTAGAAACCATAATTGTGTTACCAGGATGCGGGACGTGAACCCAACTCAAATGCACCCCACCGACCTCTTTCCCCAACCTCCACCCTTATAGAAAGAGATCTTTAATTAGCTTCATAACTATTTATATTAAGTTTAAAATTTTATTAGGCATATTTATAAATGAGTAATTAAAATAAAGTAAACTAAGATGTTCATCGTTTAATGTTCAAACTTAATTATAGGAAGGTTATGCTTAAGGAACATTAATTTTTCTGCCTTTTCTGCTGCCAGTCTGTTTCTCTTTTTCATCATATATTAATCCAGCACTGCTAAATAATCTCTCGCTTGGTACGTTTGTTGGAGGACAGGCTAAATGTTTCCTCGCAAGTTTACTCAAGTATGGATAGATATTCTGCGTATTTTTCTACCAACTAATAGGATTGTCACATGCAGCCAGGCGTTTTTCTTGGTGATAGCTCTCGATCATTTTTACTACATCTTTTGACATCGCGTAGGTCTCGTCATTGCTGCTTGACTCAAGAAACTGAGAGACAGATTCTGTGATAGATTTGCTTGTTGAAGGTGTTGGTTCTGTCACTGAAACTTGTATTCTTTTGGTGGGTGGCGAAGCGACAGATTCAAGAGATTGAAGCTCTTCAACTGCTTTGCCAAGTGATGATTTAACTCGTTCTAATGTACTAGGTGAAAATAACTTAGCTTTGTAACGTGGATCTAAGTAGGTTGCAAGAGAGTAACTTCATACAAGAACAGCCTCTCGTCTTGTCGCTTGCATCACTTTTGCGCACAATGAACTAGTTCTATTATTATAGTAGAATTTGATAATTTCCGCTTATTAATGACGTTTTATCTCAACGGTCCACATCCGCACGACATCCGCAGTCCAAAGTGCGGATGCGGACGCGGATGCGGATGCGATAAAATGTGCGGATGTTCCGCGGATGCGGATGTTCCGCGGATGCGGATGCGGATGCGGATGTGACCTACACATCACTAATTATATATAATATATATATATATAATATATATATATATATATCAACATGCACACTTTAAATGACAGTAATATGCGCTGATGTATTAGTATATTTATAGTACTTAGTAATAGTAGTATAGTAGTATAGTATTGGTGTATTGTACTTAAATAACAGTAGTATCCCTTATTACAGGAAATGGCGGCATTGCAGTTATCGTTTGAGCAACGTAAGTGGATTCTGAAGCACTACTGGAAGACGGAGAATGTGGCTGAGGTACAGAGACATTGGAGAAATGAGTTTGGAACATTACCACCGTCACGGGTAACAATTACAAAATTACGTGATAAGTTTGAGACTGACGGAACAGTGCAAAACGTCAACAAAGGCCGATATGGAAGACGTCGCACTTCAACTGACAATGAAAGTGTTGAGACCGTATTACAGGCCTTCACAAACTCTCCAAATAAATCTACAAGGCAATGTTCTCGTGAGACTGGTGTTTCTAAATCCAGCGTTTATCGCATTTGGCGACGTGAAAAGTGGAAACTGTACATACCCAGAGTGCTCCAGGCAATGAATGACGACGATCCAGATCGTCGAAAAGAATTTTGTGAGTGGTTTTTGCACATGTGTGATGAAAAACAATCTTTTCCTGATTTCATTGTTTGGTCCGATGAGGCCACTTTTAAACTTAATGGTACTATCAATCGACACAACTCTGTGTACTGGGCCACCGAAAATCCAAACGTAACAGAAGAACGAGCACTTAATCAACCAGAAGTGTCAGTGTGGTGTGGTCTGTCTTCCAGAGCACTGATAGGGCCATTTTTCTTTGAGGACACTGTCACATGTGCTGCTTACTTACCAATGCTGCAAGACAACATTGTACCTTCAATCAGAGCTCTTTTCTTGGAAGAAGAGTGTTACTTTCAACAGGATGACACGCCACCACATTACCACAGTGACGTTAGAAATTTTCTCAATGTTTGTTTTCCTCGAAGATGGATAGGACGTAGGGGATGTACGGAGTATCCACCACGATCTCCTGACTTAACACCCTTAGACTTTTACTTGTGGAGCACTCTGATAAACACTGTGTATGCTGAAAAACCAAGGACACTACAGGCCTTGAGACACGAAATTGAAATAGCCTGTGCCAACATTCCACTCCGAACAATCCGAACAGTATGCCGATCTGTTGCGCGCTGTTGTCAAGAATGTATTGATGCTAGTGGCGGACATTTTGAACATTTAAAAAATTAAAGGGAGCAGCACAACCATGAAGGTATTGACGCTGCTGGCTGATATTTCGAATATTTAAACATTAAAGAAGCCTATTAGCTATCTATTTACTATCCGCCTATTTTGCTTATTGATATATATGTTAATATGATGTGTAAATATTGTTTTGGGACACTGTATTAGTACAGGAAAAAAAAAATATATATATATATATATATATATACAGTTATATTAAATAATTAAATATATTGAAAATAATAAAAATAAATATGTTGAAAATAATAATAATAAATATATAAAAAATAATAATATCCAAAATGGAGTATAATCAGCAACATATTAGTACAGGAAAAAAATAATAATATATATATATATATACAAAATTATATTAAATAATTAAATATATTGCAAATAAATATATATCAAAATACTTTATGTTCTACTAAGCAAAACACTAAACTCACACGTAATCGAATCTACATTCATATCATTATTGTTTTGCACTACGCGGTAAATACGGCATAACATTATTTCACCGCTCAAGTTATACGGATAACTATACTCGATATAAATGGCCTTCATATCATTCAATACTATTTTTGTGCCCACTTTACATTCGGTTGGGAAGTTATCTTTAAACAGAGCCAGAATACACTTAAAAGCACGCACAAAGAGGGCATCACTAGCTATCACGTCATTATTAAATACAAGTTTATAAACACTCCTTTCCAATCGATGGTTTTTTCTTACCATCCCGAGCTTTCCAATCGTGAACGCTTCCTCACTGTTCATAGCGGTAATTGAAATAATCTTCCAAGTCGTAAAGACAGCTACTCACTATATAGAGATACAACTCTTCAGGGTGAACAGTGTAGGCGAGCTCTGCTCTGTCCGCTCCCCCAAGTCCTTTGTACCAAAGTTCGGGATATTTCGAAGAGTCTAAACCCTTTAAATAAGCATACAGCTCTAGACCATTCTCGCCTTGTTCATTCCTACATTCGATGAATCCGTCGAGCAGAGTGGTGTATGCATATTCAAGAACCGTGTCAAAATAAATCATATCCGTAACACGAGCGTCAGGCTTCAGCTTGCGGAATCAGACGATTTCAAACATTCTGTCGATGATGAATCGGTTTCGCGTAGGGACAAGAACGTTATTATCAGATGAATTCGTCCACATCAGCCTTATATCAATGGATGTCTGATCGCTATTTATACACAACGTACAAACAACGGCATATGAGGGGGCATCACTAATCTGCTCTCTTCTTGTACCTACACCTGCAGGTATTTTATAACGGTCCTCACCCTGCTTCTCAACTATCACGGAGATTTTATTCATCTCCTCAAAACTTAAATAAATAACATTACGTTTGTTTGCGTGCCTGCAAATCGTTTCAAGTACATAGTTAATGGCACTGGTTTCACGCCTGAGCACACGCAATGACTTCGTCACGGACACATCGTACGAGACATTGAGAATGCTTCTCAAAGGAAGTTCCATCGTATTCGAGGAGTGCACGTCCAGTCGTTTCAACCTCTCAGATGACTATGAGCAACCGGTACGCTGTTTAGCTCGGGGAACAGGTGTGGAGGAGTGAGTCACACGGGTGAAACGTGTACGCGTTTCATCGAACTCGTGTGTTTCGGATGGGGTAGGTATACGGGTGTGGTGTTCGGCTCGACGGGAGGAGCGAGCCACACCATAAACTGTTGAATCGTGTGCGGGTTTGTTCCAATATGAATACTTGTGCCCCATTATACTGGTCAATCGTCTGGAGAATTTTTCCGATACATGAAGCAATACCGGTTTTAATGTTTTATCACTCCCACTCCCCAGAAGGCTCACCAGACATTTTCGTTCATTTTTACGAACTAAACACATCTTAGTCACAGTCCGGTGCACTATTTGAGAGAAACATATGCCCATAATTTTCCTTTTTGCTTAGCAGACGATACTCGTCTCAAAAGTCTGTTAAAAATTCGCACAGGCCTTTAGCCACAACCTCATTACAAACCTCGTCATGATATATATTAATATAGTGGTAAAAATACCTAAGATTCTCCGTGATGACAAGATTTACATTCAAAACCTTAAGGTACGAGTACTCGGTATGATGTAACATGATATAATATCGCTTGTCACACCATACCTCAAGAAGACTCAATATCTATAACCGTTGTTTATCTTTTCTGCACGTGTTTTTTCTTCTATTTCACGGTATATGTGAGCTTTCATAAAGGTTAGGTCTACAACATACTTCAATACATTGCTTGTACCACGAAATCCTTTAATGCCCTCGCCAGCATAGCCGTAGAGTATTTGTACCTCTTGTTCCTTCGCACTGTTCAATGTAGCCTTAAAAGTACCGAAGGAGGGTGGGATAGGGAGTCTTTCAGTATCCACCTCAACTTCACACTTTGCCGAATACCACTTCATAAACGTTGAACACGCAATATTAAAGGTAGCCATTATTATTTTTCTTCTACGCGAGAAAACACATGTCTGCGCTCAATGGTTTGCAGAGGTCAAAGGAGCACACAGGGAAGAGATATCCTCAGGTAGTGGCAGGAGTCACGTGACCGATCTTACAGTTGGCAGAGATTAGGAATGTACACTCGCACGCATGCTAAGGAGAAAATGAAACCACGTAATAAATAAACATATCGTTAACAATACACATACACTACATATACAGTACATATATATAAATAAATACAATCAAGGACCAAATGGTACGGTATCATAGGTTCCAGGCGCCTGGTAACGTTTCCTATAGGTGTTTCGGCATAACTTCGTGCCCCTAAGTTCCTTCACACACCCGAGTTTCTGCCCCCGAAAATTTTCGGTCCCCTCAGTCATTTCTGGTGGCTGGTCGCCCTCATCTTCCGAGCACACTAGATCCTTCAACGAGTGAAAGTTAACGACTCGTCGGTTCGCATGGTTAAATGTGATACCCTTAGCCTTCACGATATATTTCATATCATACCCCAACCTCACCCGTACCCCATAGGTTTTTGGCCCTGTTGATACAAATGAGTCTGCTTATGCACCATCACCATACTCATCCTTGATCTCGTCAGTTAAATCTCCAAGGAATTCCCCAATAGCAGGCATGTATTCAACCTCCCTTGCTGTGAATATCACGCTATTTGTGTCAGCGTACAGCACCTTCTGCCCAAGAGAGTGCAGTAGTCCCCAAAGCTTGTTGCGGGCGTAACCCGTTGTGAAGCGGGCTACAGATATGTTTGTAACCGGTGAGGTATCTGTGGCCAGTTCGGTGATGTTGTACTTTATTATGTAAATATTACCCACATTCACGAACTCCATAGCCTCTTTATCGGGAGCGTTGGCATAATCCCATACTTCACTATAACTTTGCGCCAATTGGACGTTCCCTTTGCCAGTATTCTGTGCAAATTTGCCCCAAAGACTCTTTAGACACAACTTTGCACTAAAGCAGTTGCCAGGATTCTTAACAATTTCGGAGCGGTCAAGCTGTATACCTTCATGGGCACGGTAACGCTGAATATAAGCCGTTTTTTCATCTTCGGTATCAACCCTCGTGGATATCCCGATGCTTCTACCTTATCCTTCAAAAAAGCGTTTATATATGGCGTGAAAGGTTGGGTAGCTTCTGAAACCACACCTTATGTATCTTCACTATTCTGTAGCCATGGGGAACGGCTAGGTCCAGCTCAGGGCTTGTATATACACCTCTGATCTTAAGCTGGTTGGTTGTATGGTTACAATCACATGAGTTTCTGGTCTATAACGATGGATAAGATCGGCATCCATAAATCGCGAGGGAGGAGCACGTCTACTAAAGAGAGTCCAAAGTAGCGCTCACTCAAGTTAGCTGAGAACTCCTCCATGGTTGGCATGTTGGAACCCACCAGTTTTTCAGGCGCACCTACAGGGTACGGATTGTTCTTCATCACGTAGGGGTTTAAAAAACAGTCGTAGTAATGGAGTTCCACGCCATCCGTAGGCGGAAAGTATAGCTTGAATGGGTTTGTACGCCATCCAAACAGGCTGTCACCGCATTTGAGGGGGTCCAACACCATTGAAGGTTTGATGGCCCTTATTTCTTCACGGTATTGGTCATCTGTTTCCATCCGTGCATCATACTCATGCTCCTACACGATCTTGTGAGTGAACTGGGAGCCCATAAGTTGATCGCGGTTACGGGTCCATGCGAGGCTTTCAGCGGGGTATCTTCCATGGAGGTCCCCTGTTAAGGCACACTCAGGGAGTGGGCATCCATGCTATCAGCAGCCGTTAAAGGAGTACACAATCTTCTCACCAGTGGTTGGATCTTTACTTAAGCCATCAACCCAAAAAATACGACCATTGACTTTAATAGGTACTTCCCCCGTGTTGCAGGCGTGTTTTATGTATACCCCTGTCTATTGCCTATAACTGCTGGGATTGTTTCTGTGAATGACGCTAATGTGTCTTTAGGCATGAAGTTATTCTTGAACACCGTAAAACATAATGAGGCGACCGTGGTTGCGACTTGCAGCTGATCACATTTGAAACGGGCTATGTACATCCTTCTAAAGGCCTGGAAACATACTCTAAGCACGCGCACATCATTCACGCAATAACGTTCACATCCATCAGCTATATTGTATGGACTAGCTTCATTAAAAATGGTGTAGTAGCGGTCAAAATCTTCACGTTCTCTATCACTGATGTTGGTGTAGTTAAAGTAATGTTTTGGGGGAGGCAGTCCAACGTAGTTTAGTTTCGCTGGTGAGGAATGTGTCAGGGAAATTCCCTTTTGAAACTTCAGCGTCTACGCCCATGACCTTGGGTAGCTTGGCTAATTTACAAGGTGTAACAGGGCGTCTTTAAACTGAACATTACCTCTTATCTGCATTTGTATTAGTTTGTTGCCTCTTTTCAAGGGGTCGCCTGTAAATATCGCAGACGACTCGTGTTCATGCAACTCCTTATAAAGGAACTGTGTGTCAAATTTTGCCCCGTTACGGGCAAGAATATACAGTCATTTTTTTTAACTTGTCCGCTAATTTGACAATATTGGATACAAAGAGTTTCACAGGGCTGTCGTGTGCAGTCGTTTTAAAAACGTGTCCGTTTTCCACATTTGTGACACTCATCACACTCGATCTCCATGCACTCATCACAGATAGTCTGACTTACGAGTAAATGTGGAATAACCTCTTTGGTTTCAGCGTTTGTGTATGTTTCTATATTGTAGTACACGGTTATACAAGGGCTATTTTTAGGCTTAGCATCTTTCATATAACATACGTGCTTCACTCCATCCGCCTTATATTTTTCATGACATGTAGAACAGTGAATTTCATCGTATTTATGTTTGAAATTCCCCTAATTATCCATCGTGTGAAACATACCGCACTTACAAATCATCATTTTCCTGCAAGTGCCAATAGATTTATGGAGCTCAAAGCATTTATTATTGAAAAATGTACGTCGACACACACTACATTCCCTCTTCTCGGTTTCAACTACACGACTTTCACATTTGGGGCTTTTACACTGCTCACATACCATGTAGCATCCTTACAATGTTTCATATCATCGCAAACTCGAGACATCCCTTACACAAATCATGATGCCTTCCATATTTTCGACTTTTATCATAACTAGCGTAGAGAGTCCTTATTGCGGATGGGGAGATACGATGTTCCTGACAATCCTAAAATAAGTAGAGGTCTTGTACGATCTCTCACAGCTTTTAAAAACATACACAGTCCTACGACGATCATCCATTCCAAATACAACTATACGCATTCATTTCCTGCTATCCTTCTCAGCTCTTCAGGACCCATATTACACTCAAACTCAAGCTTACAATCTGAAGCCAGTTTACGGGCACGCTGCACAACCGTAGGCAGCCAGATTTTACGCGATTGTATTTAGCACAGTGAACATATGAGCTAAGACTATTGCTATAAAGCCGCAACCACGATCGACGTTTAATGCTTTCTGTAAATAACCGGAGAATTGAAATTAAGAGTATAAGGTGTGGCACTATGACCCGCAACCCGGAATACTCTGTCAATGAAGTTGTCCATATTGAAGGCTGTACTACTTTGAGAGGCCTGCATTATACGGCCCAAGATATATTCTATGTCTACAGCGCCAACGTCTGAACGGTATTACTACCCAAAAATCATCTACGTCCCCGTCATCTGACCGAACCTGAAGGACAACCTCGTCCGGACTTCACGTTCGTCGCGGTTCTGAAGGGCAAACTCCACAATACGTTCAACTACGCGTGCAGTCCAACACCGTTGTATACAGGGATCCAGGGTCAACCCTGACCACGTACCGATTTCTAGTCAGGGCAGGGGTGGGGTAGCGGTGCGCACCAACTCGAATGTTATACCTTCCTCCACAGCATGAGAAGCTGCTGGTGTGGAGGAAGTACCCGGAACTGAACAGAATAATGGGGTATATTTGAGGAAGGTACTATTGTGGGGGTTGTGTCGTAAGACGTAGAGGGTTGGGGCTCTATTACTGGGGGTCTAACAACCGGCGCAATCCTGGCACGCTTTATACCTGACGTGGAGGGCTCTTCATCATGCTTCCGCTTTGAATTGTCGCATGCTACAGTATCGCTGGTGAGGGTTCGTCAGCGGAAGGAGTCTGTAGCTACACGGTCATCGGGTCATCTGTAATATCGATGATGGGGGGCTGTACATCGTCGTCATTCACGGTTCTGTGGAAGAAGAAAAACAAGAATATAAGGAGCAGCACTTAAATTTGTATATTTTGTAAATGACCCACTTGGTGTGACGTGTTAGAGATGGAATCAGAAAAATTCAGGTTCACAAGCCCTCCACATGTATTATATCTGGCCCTACAGGATGTGGTAAAACTGTTTATGCTTAAAATCATTAAAGATAAGGGGGAGATGTTCTTAAAATTTGTGTATAAAGTAATATGGTGCTATTCGACGTATCAGTCAGTGTTCAACGAATATCAAGATGAAATTTTGTTCCACAAAGGTGTATATGACGTTAGTTCGTTAAAGGTAATGAGCATACAGTCATTGTAATTGACGATCTCATGCTGGAAATGGATAAAACGTTTGCCGAGACATTTGCAGTGTTCTTTCTCCCACCATCTTAACATAAGCGTATGCTTCATTAATCAGAATCTATTTTTCAAAAATAGATACATGCTCGATGTGTCGTTAAATACACAATATCTAGTCTTATTCGCACAACCTAGAGATGTGTCACAAATTGGGGTATTAGCCAATCAAATGTTCCCGAATCAGCGTAAGGAGTTTTTGGAGGTTTATAAAGAAGCCACAAGTCAGCGTTACGGATATTTGCTTTGTGACCTTCATCCGCGAAACACGTTTCGGGTGCTTCTAAGAACGAATATATTCCCAAATGATCCTGAAACGATGTATATTCCAGAATGACAAATAGGCTAAAGAAATATCATGAATTAATAAAAATCTATCAACGATTGCCCGGGCACTGCAACAGATGTTTGTTAAAAATATGGACTCCGACTTTTTAAAATGCATCTGTGAAATCTGTCTTAATGTTATAAAATGTAATGTGCCAATGAAACCCCCTCAGAAGGCTCGCTTACGTCGTTACAAGAACATAATACGTGCGCTCGCTCGTAAAAGTCAAACTGTGGGAAGAAAAAGCGAATTATTGTACAAAGAGGGGATCCACCCATCTTATTTTCAGTTTTGGGACCTTTACTGACTAGATTAATATAAAATGAAGAAAGTGGTAGTGATTCCGCACGAGGTGTATGCTTCATTGCAAAGTTCAAAGATTCCAGACACGGCTCTAGAACCCCGTAAAAGTAGGCTTAAAAGAATGGAAAGCGAGTTGCTAGCCCTATTAAACAGTGAAAAGTCACCTGATGAGAAAAGGATCTTGTACCAAGAGGCTTTGCAGAAATTTCTTCATGAGTACGAAGATTATAAGAATCCGACAGAGCTCCCCGTGGTTATTAGGCACAGCGCGAGCAACGCTGAGCATGGCGACATAGGACCTGGGCCCGACGTTAGAGATGACCAACCAAAGAATAACGGAACGCAACACATCGAACATGTATTAAAAAGCAGTCTCCCACATACATTGAGGAATAAAGGCTTAAGTCTTTATAATCTATTGAGTGAGGACCCCATCATACAGTGGGCCGATACAGGCGAGGTCATTGTTGAAGGAACAAGGGTACAAGGATCCAATATCGTTGACATCATGATCTGGTGAGAAAGTGGGACAGGCCCTCACCAACAGGATGGAAGCATATTAAAGCAAGACTACAACAAATAAATGTCCCCAAAACATTGATAGGTAATCTGAATAGGTTAAAAGACTTGGATCAAGTCTCGCATGTGTCACAACTGAGTACGCCATCGCCAGCAGTAGCGTCTCTGAAGAGGAGAAAGAAGAGAAAAACGGCCAACCTTATCCACGTGTCTCTAAAATACGCAAATGGCTAACATATTAAGTAAACGCTATTATGACATTTCTAACCCCGCCTCCTATGGCGGCGTTAATAGACTGTACAGAGGTGTTTACGGAGTAGGGAAAAAAGATGTTGAGAGGTTTTTGCGGGAGCAGGATGCTTATACACTTCATAACCGGTGAGAAAAAGGTTTAAAACGGCCAAGACAACAGCGGCTTCGATTGACTCTATTTGGCAAGCGGATTTAACAGACATGCAAAGATATTCAGTGTATAATGACGGATACCGCTACATCCTATTAATAGATGTATTCTCTAGATATCTGTGAATAATTCCAATGAAAAATAAATCGCCTGAAACAGTTGCTAAACCTACCAAAACGTTGATGTTAAAAGAAGAAAGGGTTCCTGGCTATTTTTTTACGGATATGGGGAAAGAATTTATAGGCCGAGCTTTCCAGAACATGCTAACAGAGTTTAATATCAGTTACTACACTAGCAGTTCTATACATAAGGCGTATTTAGCTGAAAGAGTTCAACGTGCCACAAAGGAACACATGCATCGCTATTTTACACATAAAAACACATACAGGTATATAAACATTCTGGGGTCATTTGCGTCGTCATACAACCGTTCACACCACCGTACGATTGGCACAACACCTAATGAAGTTTTAGAAAGCGGTACGCGTACAGAGGTAAGAAGAGACGGAGCACCGCCACTACACTCTACACATTTCAAAATCAATGATTATGTAAGGCTGTCACGTTCGGGAAATAAATTCGCAAAGGGATTTGAGCAAGGATGGACATGTGAGAATTTTAAAGTTAGTGCTATGAGACCTAAAGGCGAGATAATGATGTATTACGTTGAAGATTTGAATGGGGAAGAAATCGCTGGAGGCTTTTACCGCGAGGAGTTGGAGAAAGTGACATTTGATTTAGGAAAAAGTGTGTTTAAAATTGAAAAAATTTTAGGCAGCAAAGGTTCAGGAAAGAGAAAAATGTACCTGGTGAAATGGCTGGGTTACCCAGAAAGCTTCAACACCTATATAAAAGCTGCTGCAATAATGAAGCTTAAATAGGATGCAACATGGCACTTAACCACTTCTATGTCACACTCCCATCCTCTTCTTCTCTGTCTGTACATCCTAACAACACCTTGGTCAATTTTGTGACAGAACTCCACGTACCCATTGAATTGGAGCGTGATTCGTATGCGGTGGGTTTATGTGAACTCCAGTTAGCCACCAAATTTTTAACTCTGGAAAATGATCAGCTCATATTTCTGGTCCTTAGAAGAGTCGATGAGTGTGAAAAATTAGGCATAACCCTAGACAATACTATGCCATCAGTCCTGTTCGGTGAGGTACAGTACTATAGTACAAATGTAACACGCACTTTGAAGTTAAAATTAACGCTCAGTAAAAATATTGAAGATAAAGAGCTGTTCACAATTGTGGCCGAGGGTCGATATTTTGCATCTCTCCAAAGAGATTCCTTTCACGAGACACAACATGACTTGTCCAGCTTAATCTGTCAGCTGAAATTGGAGAAATTGGGTGAAAGCTGCCCATCCCCAGACATGTGCTATATTTACAGCAATATCCTAGAATATCAATTTGTTGGGGACACCCAGGCGCGCCTACTGAGCATTGCACACATCCCTAACCATAGAGGGAAAAGTTTGAGCATTACATATGACAAGCCCCATTATGTGAATGTTGCGGTGATGGGAGCTTAACAGTGAAGCTACGCTTTCGTCGCTTTCAGTTATAATGACCCGAAGACCTTTTACATTCTATCGAGGAGTGAGATATCAACGTGGGAGTAGGCTTGGATCCATTTTTTCAACCATACTACGCACCGCTGTCCCACTGTTGAAGAGAGGGGCTAGATACCTCGGGAGGAAGACGTTACAATCAGGTTTTAACGCGGTAGAAGACATAATGGGTGGAACTAAGCCTAAAGAAGCGCTAAAAGAACATTTAAAACGTGCACGGGACGAAATCATCAAAGATGCAAAAAGAAAAATGTGTGGTGGCGGAAAGAAGAAGAGGGTTGTTAGGAAGAAGGGGTTACCAACACGTGGCGCTAAACGTAAAAGGACACCAAAAAAGAAGTGTTCTAAGCGTATGAATCCTATGGCTGATCATTTTTTTAACTGATATAAACTGAGGACACTACTCTCACGAATCGTAGGCTGATTAGTACTTGTCGAGAGAGAGGTGGGACTTAACTTCCCATATATGAAGACGTTTTAAAAGAATATATACAAACAAGATATCTCTTACTTATAGCTAGTGAGGGGAAAAAGAGACAAATGCTAATGATGTGGCAAGAATAGTTGCATCAAAGGTAAAAGAGATCTGGAAAAGTGCATCAATTCCAACAATATCAGAACAGCAAATACTAGCCAGAGTAAAGGATTGTCATGAAAAATCTAGAAATATGATGAATACTGGTAGAAAAAGGAAAGATTTTAAATCTAAAGTGACCGCGTTCAAATCCAAAAATCAAAGGCTTTTTAATATTGCTGCCTGCAAATGCCATGATCTGTTTTCTTGCACTTGTGAAAAAGAACTAAAAGTTCCTGCCATGGACGTTCTTTCCTAATTGACCAAAGAGGTGCACGAAAAATGGCAATAGGCAGTATTGATTTACAGACAACGAAGAAACTGCAAATAAGATCTGAGCGTAAAGAACAAGAAAGAGCACGATTTTCTAAAAACATTGAAGATGGAGATATCAATAACCCATCCACTTCCAGGGAAGAGCCAATGGACTGGGATAACTTTCATACAATTCCTGATTCTGACACATCAACAGATACAGATAGAGAGCGTGATGATGATGATCACATTGAGGAAGGTATAAAGAAATCAGGTGAAGCACATAAGCTCACTTGCAAATTGCCTTCATTAGCAAAAACTTGTGGCCGATTCGGAATATCAGACAGAGCTGGTGCAGCCGTTGCCTCTGCTGTTCTGGAAGAGTTTGGTCTCATTACCTCTGAAGATTATCACAATGTTGTGGATAAGAATAAGGTGAGACGGCAGAGAAAGAAGATCAGAGAAGAGTTGAGTAAATCAAGTGAAGAAAGTATAGAAACATTGTATTTTGATGGAAAAAAGGACTTAACTAAAGCAAATCTCTGTAAGGATGGCAGGTACTACAGTTCAACAATTACTGAGGAACACATCACGCTTATAGCTGAACCAGAATCAAAATATCTTGGGCACTTCAGTCCTGTGACTGGAAATTCAACTAACATTTCTAAGGGAGTGATAAAGTTTCTTAACAGTAACAATATTAAGGTAGACAATCTGAAGGTCATTGTATGTGATGGAACCAATGTAAACACTGGCATACATAATGGAGTTATCAGGCAACTAGAGGTACACTACAATACTCATTTTCATTGGTTCGTGTGTTTGCTGCATACCAATGAGCTACCTCTCCGCCATTTGTTTAATTATTTGGATGGTAAAACCAAAGGAACAAAAGCCCTTGCTGGAAATGTTGGCAAAAGTCTTACTGCGTGCGAAAAGATGCCAGTTCTCAAGTTTGAAGCAATCAAATCAAGTAATATGCCTTCTATTCTGGGGGATCTCGATCTAAGCCAAGATCAAAAGTATCTCATGGAAATTTGTAATGCAGTCATAGAAGGCCAATGTTCCCAAAACCTTGAAAATCGCAACACAGGTTCTTTGAACCATGCCAGATGGCTTACGACAGCCAAGAGGATAGTTAGACTTTATGTTGCGACCAAAAAGTCGTCAGAAAACTTGAAAACTCTGACCGAATTCATTGTTTGCGTTTATGCCCCAACGTGGTTTAATATAAAGCGAAATCCTTACTATTATCAGGGACCAAGGCACCTCTGGTTTATGATATCTAGTTCAAGATACCTATCTGATGAGCTTAAGGCAGTCATTGATCGTGTTATTGAAAGAGGGGCATATTTTGCTCACCCAGAAACTTTATTGGTATCGATGTTATTTGATGAAAGGCAAGTGATGAGGTAGTTAACTTTCCGGCGCATTCTCTTAGCCAGGGAAAGTGTGTCCTCGGGCATTAGAGAATTTAGACGGCCTAAAATTAATTTCTTGGCATGAGGCTACACAGATTTAATTCGATTTGGAGACTACCCAAGACATGAACCACCTCTGACAAAAAGCTTGACAAACACCCAGTTAGACTTTATCGTAAGGGGTGATGAAACTAACCCTCTATTGAAAAAGTACCCATGTCATTCACAAGCTGTGGAAAGACATGTCAAACTTGTAACAGAAGCATCAGCTTCTGTCTGTGGCCAGGAAAATAGAGATGGTTTTATAAAGGCAAGAACTGCTTCAAGATCAAACATGCCTACATTTGAGTCAAAATGCGAATACAAATGTCAATAAACTACATGTAAAAACTAATGGAAGGGAGGTTGGGCTGGGCATGGTATGGAATTCGACCTACAGTCAACTCCTCGTGGTGAATTCTGGGTGATTTGCCTTGTAAACTATCATGGCAAGTCAGCAAAGAGCTGTAGTTTACTATACGGAGTATCGGAAAAAATCACCAAAATTTTAAGTGACTTGCGGAACCTCAAAATATTTATATAAAAGCTTTGTCTTGATACTTTTTTTCAAGCAAAAACGACCCGGCCTAATGCACATGTACGCTAAACTGCGTATAGCCCATTCAGATGGAACGGACTGCGATGATAGTTACTCTGCTTTTCAAAAGAAGCGAAGGACACCTTTTTAACCGCCGAGGGCTATTATCAGACTAAATATGGAAGTAGTATAAATGCTAAATTTAAAAATTCTAAAAAAAAGATATACGAATGTTTTGGGCGTCTTCATACAGACTTCACGTTCCAGGAGAAACTGTTTATGAACGGCGTCGACCTGAAACTAAAGCTCAACCGCACGAGTCCTGAGATCTGCATAAATCTGGGACCTGATCAAGAAGAGGGCGCAAAACCCGTTGTGATTCACATCATGGAGACATATTTGCGTGTGCGGCGAGTGAAATTAAGTTCCCCGAAATAAGTAGAAATTTAAAAAAATTTAATACATGCAACAGTAAAATATGCAATTAACAGAGTACACAACAAACTATACACGGTGCCCGCCGGGTAGGCCTCGAAGCAGTTAGAAAACGTGGCCCTCGGAGGTCTACCTAAAAGGATATTAATTGTAATGCAGGATCACGCTTCGAAGAATGGAAAATATAAAAAGAGCGCCTTTAAATTCTAGAATTTCGGCCTTAAAATATAACTCTATACGTAAATGGCGTCGCATTGGGCTGGACTATGGTTACGGACTACTCATCAGACGCTGTGTTCCCGCTCTGCACGAGAGCTTATAGTAGTCTGGCTCATGATGCCGGTGCCTATGACGAGCTTGGGTTTGGCGTAACGCAGAAAGAATTTGTCGAAGAATTTAACCTTTACTCATTTGATATTACCCCTGACTTAACTGCTAGTATAAATACACACTTAAGTCCTCAACAAAGTGGAAACATCTCAGTCAGGTTGGAATTTGCCAACCCTGTAGACGCTGCTATTAGTGTACTCTTGTACCTCGAATCATAGGCTCTAATAGAAGCTGACCGTTTCAGAAACGTCGTCACAGACTTTTAAAATGGACGCGAATACACTCCAGAGAGTAATGAAAAGTGACCGAATCACACGCTCCAAATTTATCGACGTGTTTGCGAAGAATGAAATATTGAAATTGCCAACCACGAGAGATTGGTATGGGATTATCGTGAACACCGACATTGTTGGTAATGTGGGAATTCATTGGCTTGCAATCTATTTTAAAAATAGGGAAAGAATGTACTATTTTGATTCACTCGGCACTCAGCCCTGGAGTGACCCTGTGGTTGTACAATTTATCGAACAGATACATGTCCTTAAAATTGTCTCGAATCCTTACCGCTTCCATGGATATTTCAGTAATATTTGTGGCATGTATTGCCCTTCATTTCTGCTGCACATGTCACGTGGGAAGGGATTTATATATTTTTTAAAATTATTCGATTTGTGGGACACTGAAACGAATGCTGAAACGGTATGCAGACAAATAAAAAAAAGGTTCCCATATGTTCGCACTCGTTGTATTGTGTAAGGGTGTATATATATATATTGTGTAAAGGTATATATATATATATATATATATATATATATATATATAACTGCAATGACCACGCAGTATATTAATGTATAGAAACGACGTAACTATAGAGGAGCGTTCTGCACACGAGGAAGAGAAATAACGAACAAATGAAAAATGAGGTACCCGCCCGGGAATCGAACCCAGGATCTTCCAATTGCCGGTCAGATATGCTATCCACTACACCACAGGCCTCGATCAGTCAGAAGCCGTAATTCTCCTACATAGGGCAGAAACCAATGCCCTAAGAGGGCACCCTCGCAAATCGTGAATATGTACATTACGACTTCTGACTGATCGAGGCCTGTGGTGTAGTGGATAGCATATCTGAACCGGCAATTGGAAGATCCTGGGTTCGATTCCCGGGCGGGTACCTCATTTTTCATTTGTTCGTTATTTCTCTTCCTCGTGTGCAGAACACTCCTCTATACTAACGTCGTTTCTATACATTAATATACTGCGTGGTCATTGCAGTTAAATGTACATATTCACGATTTGCGAGGGTGCCCTCTTATGGCATTGGTTTCTGCCCTATGTAGGAGAATTACGACTTCTGACTGATCGAGGCCTGTGGTGTAGTGGATAGCATATCTGAACCTGCAATTGGAAGATCCTGGGTTCGATTCCTGGGCGGGTACCTCATTTTTCATTTGTTCGTTATTTCTCTTCCTCGTGTGCAGAACACTCCTCTATACTTACGTCGTTTCTATACATTAATATACTGCGTGGTCATTGCAGTTAAATGTACATATTCACGATTTGCGAGGGTGCCCTCTTAGGGCATTGGTTTCTGCCCTATGTAGGAGAATTACGACTTCTGACTGATCGAGGCCTGTGGTGTAGTGGATAGCATATCTGACCGGCAATTGGAAGATCCTAGGTTCGATTCCCGGGCGGGTACCTCATTTTTCTTTGGTTCGTTATTTCTCTTACTCGTGTGCAGAACGCTCCTCTATACTTACGTCGTTTCTATACATTAATATACTGCGTGGTCATTGCAGTTAAATGTACATATTCACGATTTGCGAGGGTGCCCTATTAGGGCATTGGTTTCTGCCCTATGTAGGAGAATTACGACTTCTGACTGATCGAGGCCTGTGGTGTAGTGGATAGCATATCTGACCGGCAATTGGAAGATCCTGGGTTCGATTCCCGGGCGGGTACCTCATTTTTCATTTGTTCGTTATTTCTCTTCCTCGTGTGCAGAACGCTCTTCTATACTTACGTCGTTTCTATATATATATATATATATATATATATATATTTGTAACTGTAAAATGTCTCTATTAAGGCTTATTTAATGGACGCTAGTTCTGTAAGCTGATTTGTACATGTTTTCTACCATTTAATAAATTGAATGAAAATACAGTGTTTTGTTCTTAACCACAAAAAACTTACATTAGTTCCCCAATGACCTGGCATTCGTTGGACCGGATATGAGCCAATACCTGACTCCAGTATTCAGGCCCCTGGGATGGCTGCGCGGTAAAGTCTCCAAATCATTTATTCCCCTTTCATCAAAGCTCTCACGAAAAGTTGCCTAACATGATGGACTCCGCTTCGGTCCTTTAAGGAGAAATGAACATGATTAGTTCATAGTGAATCATTTAAAGTTAAAGTACATTTTTCATAAATCGATTTGTGTTCAGAAATCATAGCTCAGTGCTAATCCAAACTATGCTGTAACTGAGGATACCTGCTGATGAAACATTTACGATAAATTGTGAGTAGAAAAAAAACTTACATTAGTTCCTCGACGACCTGGCGTTCGTTTTATCGGATGTGATCCAATACCTCGACCTCGGTATTCATGTCGCTGAGTTGGCTGTGCGTTAAAGCCTCCAATTCATTTATTCCCCTTTTATCAAAAGGAACATTAACTATAACATGATCGAACTCCGCATCGGTACTTTAAGGATAAATTAGCATGATTAGTTCATATTGAATCATTTAAAGTTAAATTAAATTAAAGTTTAATTATACCCGGTTAGGCTACACTAGGTTAGGTTATATTAAGAGATAAATGGCAAAAAGCTGGGGTGCTGGAATCCCGGTTAAGCCGTAGGTCTAGGGTGGTGTGGTAAAAAGTTTCACCTTCTGGGCTAGGTTAGGTTAGATTATATTATGCCCGGTTAGGTTGCGCTACGTTAGGCTATACTATGTCCGGTTAGGTTAGGTTAGGTTATATTATACCCGGTTAGGCTATGCTAGGTTAAGTTATATCACACTCGTAACGATCCCGGTTGTTAACACATACAACCATATATATATATATATATGAAAATTATTCACGAAAGTAACACGTGAAAAATATTTATGATGAATAAAACCACGAAGGAAAGGAAACACAAAACGGTGCTCAAGCGCTTTCGTCTAATGACATCCTCAGGAACACTGAAATACATAAAAGGTTACGGCCTATATATAGGTTACAGAAAGAGAAAAAAAAATATAAATAAATAACATACATACACACAAACATATATACATATATATATATATACATACATATCTACACACATACATATATATATATATATATATATGCAAAAAACGGAGAAGTAAAAATAAAACTTAAAAATTAAGGATTAGAGGATTAACAAAGAGGCATATCGATTTTTAGCACAAGATCAAATGAGTTATAAAAATAATACAAATTTATACTGGAGATACGCCCGGGTTTAACACTTTGCCTTTTTAGAGTCAAGTTTCGATATATATAAAAATAAATTGAAGATTAAAAGTTAATAAAGTAGCTTACAAGTTTACCAAAGATTAAGTGTCCTACCCTTTTTATCTAGGTTTGTTTTGAAGGAATTCAAAACAACAGGATCGAGTTGAAAAAGACCTTTGCTTATGTTAAAGTTATTTGAAAGTTGAATAATGGCAGACTCAAGAATATTTCTATTGACAATGTTGCTCGAATGAAATAAAACTGAAACATTATTCCAATCAATACAGTGGGATAACTCTGACAAATGGACAAAAAGAGCACTGGACAACTGTCCTGTTCTGACGGAATATTGATGCTGTTTTATACGTGTGTGCAAATCCTTTCCCGTCTGACCTATGTAAAAGGAATCACATTGTTTACACCCAATTTTATAGATAATGCCTGAATTATTGGTAGGGCTATTTTTTACTATGA
This sequence comes from Bathynomus jamesi, assembly GCA_023014485.1. Classification (NCBI taxonomy): domain Eukaryota; kingdom Metazoa; phylum Arthropoda; class Malacostraca; order Isopoda; family Cirolanidae; genus Bathynomus; species Bathynomus jamesi. The sequence goes on from JAJOZX010006605.1 coordinate 157,188, forward strand.
TATTTTTCACAATATTGTTATATGAAAATACTACATCAATATCCAAAAGTTTAAGTACATTAGCAATGCCTAAAAAGCCCGCGAAAAATGGAAGTACTAAAATATTTTTTGACAAAGTACGATGCCGAATTGGAAAAAATCAACGGTATTGGAAGTGATCTTTGTTACCCATCTGCGTTTATGGAATCTTGTCTCAACAAGGCAAAACGAACTTTCTATCGTGTCAATAATAACACTCGTACTTTGTCAAAAAATATTTTAGTACTTCCATTTTTCCCGGGCTTTTTAGGCATTGCTAATGTACTTAAACTTTTGGATATTAATGTAGTATTTTCATATAACAATATTGTGAAAAATATCAGTAAAAAATAGCCCTACCAATAATTCAGGCATTATCTATAAAATTGGGTGTAAACAATGTGATTCCTTTTACATAGGTCAGACGGGAAAGGATTTGCACACACGTATAAAACAGCATCAATATTCCGTCAGAACAGGACAGTTGTCCAGTGCTCTTTTTGTCCATTTGTCAGAGTTATCCCACTGTATTGATTGGAATAATGTTTCAGTTTTATTTCATTCGAGCAACATTGTCAATAGAAATATTCTTGAGTCTGCCATTATTCAACTTTCAAATAACTTCAACATAAGCAAAGGTCTTTTTCAACTCGATCCTGTTGTTTTGAATTCCTTCAAAACAAACCTAGATAAAAAGGGTAGGACACTTAATCTTTGGTAAACTTGTAAGCTACTTTATTAACTTTTAATCTTCAATTTATTTATATATATATCGAAACTTGACTCTAAAAAGGCAAAGTGTTAAACCCGGGCGTATCTCCAGTATAAATTTGTATTATTTTTATAACTCATTTGATCTTGTGCTAAAAATCGATATGCCTCTTTGTTAATCCTCTAATCCTTAATTTTTAAGTTTTATTTTTACTTCTCCGTTTTTTGCATATATATATATATATATATATATGTATGTGTGTAGATATGTATGTATATATATATGTATATGTTTGTGTGTATGTTATTTATTTTTTTTTTTATTTTTCTGTAACCTATATATAGGCCGTAACCTTTTATGTATTTCAGTGTTCCTGAGGATGTCATTAGACGAAAGCGCTTGAGCACCGTTTTGTGTTTCCTTTCCTTCGTGGTTTTATTCATCATATAATATATATATATATATATATATATGGAGAGGGAGCTACAATAAGAGAAAACGCTGCGTGTTGGATTCCACGTTAAACTGTAGGTCTAGGATGGGGTGAAAAGTTTGACCTTCTGGGCTAGGTTAGGTTAGGTTATACCCGGAATATTACACCTCTATCGAGTAAGGATACAAGTTTCGGATTATTAATTTACTTCAGGTTAGGTTAGAATAGGTTAGACTACGCTAGGTTAGGTTATATTATATCTGGTTAGGCTATGCTAGGTTAGTTTATATTATGACCCGGCCAGGCTATGCTAGGTTAGGTTAGGTTAGGCTAGATTAGGCTAGGTTCGGTTATATTATTATAAACGAGAAAGAGCCCTGGGATTAATTTTTTCGTTGTAGAAAACAGGAAAACTCGGAATAAAAGGAAAAAATTGAGGTTACTACATAATTAAAAACGAGAAAGAGTCCACCATTAAAATTTTGCAGTGTAACGTTCACTAAATTTAAAATATCAGACCTACTGCAGGCTATGCTAGGTTGGGTTATATTACGCCCAGTCAGGCTATGCTAGGTTAGGTTAGGTTATATTATAACCGGGTAGGCTATGCTAGGTTAGGCTAGGTTAGGTTAGGCTATATTAAGTGCCAGTTAGGCTACGCTAGGTTAGGTTATATTACGACAGATACATATATATATATATATATATATATGGAATTGCAATAAGACAAAATGCGCAGCAAATTATAATCACAAAGCAATCCTTTCACTTCGTCTTATTACGAATTTAAAAAATTGTAATACTTGCAATCAATGAAACGATGTTTATAGCTCGAATCACAAATTATTACGTAATTACTTACATTTCCGTGACGTCATCAGTGGCAAAGTCGATCTCGCCGTCACAAATTTCTGCAATGTTTTGCGTTGAAAGTAGCGCATTCCGGTCTCCAGAGGTGAAAATTGCACGCATTACCTCTACTTAAAAATCTTTATCTTCAAACAATTCGGGGAGATGTAGAGCTGCTGCGACTGGCTCATGACGAGATTTTTCTGTAGCGCTTGCCGATAAAAACAAATGAAGTGCATTCCTATGGTTAAAATGCCCCTTTTTCGACGGGTACTAATTGTAAACATTCCACAATACCCGAATCGCGATTTTTCTATTGGCCCTCGATGAAATTTGGGCGGGGCATAACGTATAAGCACGCCTAGCCTCCAACCATAGGTCCTTGGCCGCTCTTTTGTGCCGCCTACTGTACTGTGATTGGCTGTCCCGTGAAATCTGGGGCGTGTCAAATATATCTTGCCCGTTCCATATCGGTGGAGAGAGAAAGAAACGCTTTGATTGAAAAATAGATCTTGTTTTCTGGGGCGCCGATGAGAAGGGTGGAAGATGGGAGATTTGAACTTATAATAAGCACCCTTTTATATATGAGGGGTTTAACGAGGTTGGAAAATAAATTTGGAAATCAGTTTATGTTGGCCCATCTAAAATAAATTTGAAAAATTAATGGACCGTGAAGCCGAAACAATTCTTGTAGGGATAAAGTTTATGATCATCCATCTAAATAAAATTGGAAAAATCATCTGTACGTGAAGGCGCGGTCTACCGTACTATATACTAGGGTATTAGGGCCTCACCTATATAGCTGTCAGGTAGTCAGAAAAGGAAGGATCTTAGTGACAATCGAAAATAAATTTGGAATTCGGGTAAAATTCTCGTATGTTTGAGAGATAGAGAAGCGCTAAACTGGAAAATAAATTGCCTTTGAATATTGGGTGTATCATAAACGTGTGAGTTTAATCTTTATGATGTCTAGAGAGTAGAAATAAGGTTCCAGCAAAGGGAAGTTTAATATCGATATTATAATTCCGTTTTAATAGCCGTGTGTATATATATATATATATATGCGTGTGTGTGTGTGTGTGTATATATATTTCTCCTGTGCTGTGTTGATGGTTATACTCTGTAGTAAATGAAATTATTTTTCACAAGGTGTTTCCGTCATTCTCGGTAAACCCGTCTTATCCCGCTCCCTGTATATTCAGAAATCAGGCATAAATGATATATATATATATATATATATATATATATATACAGGGTGGGCGGAAAGTAGCTCCCTATTTTGGATTGGTAAAAAAATACGTATATTATCCATTTATTTCAGAAGAAATAATATGAAAAGGTAGGCATACATGGTAGGTTTTCTCTAAAATTCAATGTGGGCTCCAACTCTTTCCACCAGCTTCTGGAGCCGCCCAGGAATGGCGTCCACTGACTTTAGCAGGAACTCCGGCGGGATGGAGGACATGACTTCCCGAATTCGGTCCTCCAGTTCTTCCAATGTCCTCGGTTTGGTGCGGTAGACTTCTTCCTTTACCCACCCCAAAGAAAGAAGTCGCACGGTGTCAAGTCGGGGCTCCTGGCTGGCCATTGTTGTCCGAGAGTGGCTGGATGCCCACTTCCCTGGGCGTTGGATGGGTCGTCGTGGTCCACATCAATGGCCAGCCAGGAGCCCCGACTTGACACCGTGCGACTTCTTTCTTTGGGGGTGGGTAAAGGAAGAAGTCTACCGCACCAAACCGAGGACATTGGAAGAACTGGAGGACCGAATTCGGGAAGTCATGTCCTCCATCCCGCCGGAGTTCCTGCTAAAGTCAGTGGACGCCATTCCTGGGCGGCTCCAGAAGCTGGTGGAAAGAGTTGGAGCCCACATTGAATTTTAGAGAAAACCTACCATGTATGCTTACCTTTTCATATTATTTCTTCTGAAATAAATGGATAATATACGTGTTTTTTTACCAATCCAAAATAGGGAGCTACTTTCCGCCCACCCTTATATATATATATATATGAATGGATTTACACCCATTTCTAGATAACTGTGCCCAGTTCCTCTGAAAAATAAATCGCCATAAACCTGGAAAATAGCTCTTAATGTGTATATATATATATATATATATATATATATATATATATATATATGTGACAGAGAGAGAGTGGGGGGAAATAAACAAACAGATAAACATGACCTAGTCTTGCAATACAGTTTAACGGGGAGCCCAGCGTATTATCCACTAGGATACCCTGGGTTCCCATTTATCTACCAACGGTGGAAGAATGTTTACACTCCACCATAGACCTATTGTTTAACGGGGAAATATATATATATATATACAGGGTGTACATAAAGTCAGGATCTATTTTTGTGAAGCACTTGGAAATTATATGGAATTCAATCATAAAATGATAAAGTGGTAACATTTATTAAATAATTAAGAGTAGGATTCGACGTGACGCCCATCAGTATCCCTGCACATCTCGAATCGTTCCGCAGCATTTCTAAACACATTCTGGAGCATTTGCGGGGTTATGTTATCTGCAGCAGTTCGTATACGTGTACGTAAGTTTTCAAGAATCGTAATCTTCGTCTGATAGACGTGCGATTTGATAAAGCCCCATGCAAAGAAATCTAAAGGGGTTAAATCTGGTGATCTCGTTGGCCAAGGTCTGTTGCTTCCGCGTCCGAACCAGCGATTTGGAGAACGTCCATTTAGATAATCCTGAACAATTTTGGCATAGTGACAAGGAGCACCATCATGTTGATAGACGACGGTAATAACAATCCTATCCCCGTCGTCTATCAACATGATGGTGCTCCTTGTCACTATGCCAAAATTGTTCAGGATTATCTAAATGGACGTTTTCCAAATCGCTGGTTCGGACGCGGAAGCAACATACCTTGGCCAACGAGATCACCAGATTTAACCCCTTTAAATTTCTTTGCATGGGGCTTTATCAAATCGCACGTCTATCAGACGAAGATTATGAGTATTGAAAACTTACGTACACGTATACGAACTGCTGCGGATAACATAACCCCGCAAATGCTCCAGAATGTGTTTAGAAATGCTGCGGAACGATTTGAGATGTGCAGGGATACTGATGAGCGTCACGTCGAATCCTACTCTTAATTATTTAATAAATGTTACCACTTTATCATTTTATGATTGAATTCCATATAATTTCCAAGTGCTTCACAAAAATAGATCCTGACTTTATGTACACCCTGTATATATATGAGAGAGAGAGAGACAAACATGACCGAGTCTTGCAATACAGTTTAACGAGGAACCCAGCGTATTAACTGCTAGGATACCCTGGGTTCCCATTTATGTACCAACCGTGGAAAGATGCTTACACTCCAACTTAGACCTACAACTTAGCCCGGACCACCAGCAGCCAAGCGTCTTAGCCACTAGGTTACCCAGGGTTCCCATTTATTTACCAACTGTGGAAGGATGCGTCGTCACCGGGTCTCGAACCCGGCGCATATAATCGTGTGTAATGATGGAGGGCGTATAGTCGTGGGTGTACGTGCACTTGTCCAAACGATATTTATATACTGTGCCAACTGGCTGATAATGCCTGGAGGCACTGGCTTCTACGCCATCTGGCTGATTAAGACCTTATAATACAGCAAGAGCTGGGAGTTCATTGCAACTTGGGGGATAACCCCCCGTTGTTGCATAACCCCGTTGTTGCATAACCTTTGGCAACATTCCCCCTTGTTGCATAACATCTTGCAACATTTCCTTTGCACCATTGATCAACATTTGCAATTGTATTTCACTCTAACATTTTGCGCCCATAGTACTAACGAACATTGTATTCTATTCTTTGCTCTTTTAAGTTAATGAAACAGAACTTATACATTATAGGAAATAGCAGACACTACTCATGAAATAAAGAATAGAAATCAATGGTGAGTAATATTCGTTGTATATTACTGAATATTTTTATTTACTTTTATATGTCAATCCACTCGACTAAATAAATACTCAGTCAAAATACAATCGAAATCTGAAGTGGTCCTAAAAAAAAAAATATATATATATATATATATATATATACATTTCAATTGCAAAGAACACGCAGTATAATTAACGTAAAGAACGACGCTTGTATAGGAGAACATCCCGCGCAAGATGAGAGCGAACGAACAAATGAAAAAATGAGGTAACCACCCGGGAATCGAACCCGGGATCTTCCGATTGCCGGTCAGATATGATAACCACTACACTATGGTCCTCACTCGATCAGAAGTCGTAATTCTCCTCGAGTGAGGACCATGGTGTAGTGGTTATCATATCTGACCGGCAATCGGAAGATCCCGGGTTCGATTCCCGGGTGGTTACCTCATTTTTTCATTTGTTCGTTCTCTCTCCTCATCTTGCGCGGAATGTTCTCCTATACAAGCGTCGTTCTTTACGTTAATTATACTGCGTGTTCTTTGCAGTTGAAATGTATATATAGGTATGGCATGCGAGGGGTGCCCCCCTCGGGGCATTGGTTTCTGCGCGTATGTAGGAGAATTACGACTTCTGATCGAGTGAGGACCATGGTGTAGTGGTTATCATATCTGACCGGCAATCAGAAGTTCCCGGGTTCGATTCCCGGGTGGTTACCTCATTTTTTCATTTGTTCGTTCTCTCTCCTCATCTTGCGCGGTATGTTCTCCTATACAAGCGTCGTTTTTTACGTTGATATATATATAAAATTAGTCTTGATTTGGTCTTTGCATGACAACCTTCATGCAGTATATATATACTCATAAATTTAAAGTTTGTTTCATTTTTTTTTTTTTGTGCAGTTATGACCTACTTGGAATAAAAAATAATAGCCCATCTTTATATATAAAACAGTGTCCAGGACCATAAAGGAATAACAGAAAGCAACATTAATACACAGAAATGATGGAGGAAAAACTTTCGAAGTGTTTGGGAATTTTAATAAAAGTATCAGGAGTTGGTTCTCATCTCCCTCTCCTGATATATATATATACATATATATATATATAATATATATATATATATATATACAGGATGTTTGAAAACTTTCTGCACAAATTGTAATGGGGGATAGGCAACACCAAGACAAACCCTTTTCGTCTATAAGTGTATGTCCGCTGACGTCACCATTCAGCGCGAGAGGGCGCCGCTGCAATTGGCTAAAAGGTGAAGTGGGCTAGACTCGCGCTTGCCGCGGGCATTCTTAAATCGGACGTAGTACGCGTAACATGTTTATTTAAAGAAGGCATGTTTATTTAAAGAAGGTGCTGAAAGTTGCGACCGGTAGCATCAATGCATGCCCGACAGCGTCGAAGCATTGAACGACGTACACGTCGAAAGATTCCCGGCATTTCGGGAACAGTTCCAGCGGCGACAGCGATTCTTGCTACGAGGTCTTCTTCTGAGTAAATGGGAGTCTCGTACACGAGGTTCTTCATGTGTCCCCACAGGAAGAAATCGAGGCATGTTAAATCGGGCGATCTCGGTGGCCAGGCTACGGGCCCACCCCGGCCTATCCATCGGTCCCCAAAAGTGGCGTTCAGATAATCCCGCACATCGTTGCTGGAGTGTGCTGGGGCCCCGTCGTGTTGAAACCACATTCGTCTACGAATAGCCACGGGAACATCTTCCAGCAGTTCCGGCAACGTTTCTTCAAGAAATATCCGATAAACCCGCCCGTCGAGTCGGGCAGGCAGCAGGTACGGCCCAATCAACTTGCCATGGACGATACCCGCCCAAACATTGACGGCGAACCGTTCTTGATGAGCATGCACCCGTGTAGCATGTGGATTTGCGTGCGCCCACACGTGAGAATTGTGCATGTTAAACACACCCTCACGTGTGAAACAGGCCTCATCTGAGAACAGCACATAAGCCGGAAAATTAGGCTGCACCGCTGTCTGCTGCAGAAACCAGCGTGCGAATTCCACACGAAGAGGGTAATCCCGAGGTTGTAATGCCTGGACTCTCTGACGATGAAACGGATGTAACTGCTGCTCGTGCAACACTCTCCAGACCAGGTCGTGGTTCACACCGAGGATACGTGCAACACCTCGCGTGCTTGCGCTTGGATTGTCCTCAAATCGCCGTAGGATTTCTTCTTCCATGTCAGGAGTGCGCACGTTTCTCTCCCGACCAGTGTCATGCATGTTTGCATGGAATGTTCCAGTTTCTCGCAGTCGCCGATGCAAATGCGCAAACGTTTGGTGGTTTGGCACACGTCTGTTTGGGAAGCGCTGTCGGTACAACCTCACAGCAGCTCTTCCGTTTCCATTGGCAGCCCCATACACCATATGCATGTCAGCCATCTCAGCAGTCGTGAAGCGCTCCATGTTACGCGTACTACGTCCGATTTAAGAATGCCCGCGGCAAGCGCGAGTCTAGCCCACTTCACCTTTTAGCCAATTGCAGCGGCGCCCTCTCGCGCCGAATGGTGACGTCAGCGGACATACACTTATAGACGAAAAGGGTTTGTCTTGGTGTTGCCTATCCCCCATTACAATTTGTACAGAAAGTTTTCAAACACCCTGTATATATTAGGGCGGAGTGAAACACAACATTTTATTTCAAATTTATTTGCCTCACTTTTCTTTGGTGTATTACAACATAAAAGTATTGTATTTAGCCATTTAACATTTGTAACTCAAACCATCTCTCGCATTTTTACATAAAAGCAAAATGGCCATCAGCCGGTTGTCCCTAAATAAAAATATGCTCATAACATAAAAACTAGGTGTTCTATCAAAAAAAAAAATTGAAGAAAACCGCTCTATAATGCAAAACTGTACTTAAAAAACACCATTGCGCTTACATTGTTTTGAAATAAAATTGTATCTGGTCTCACTTGGTTGGATGCCATAAATCAATTACATTTGAATGCGATATAAAACCCGCTCAACTCAAATATTATTATTTTTTCATGAGATGCATCAGATCCCTTTTGGTTTCAAGTGAGGGAAGCAGAGAGCGACTTTTTATTCTTGACCTAATAAATCCGTCTCTTGATTCCTGTGATATTACTGATGCTGATGCATCTGTAACCGACTTCACGGCTCTTTCGACGTTCTGTGTGTGAATGGGGTATTACTCAACTTTGAAACATTTTGTTTCGTACTCAAGCAATTCTTCATCACACAATTTAGAAGTGAAAGGAGGTTCACTGATATGAATCCTATCCCAGAAGACGATGTCTGTCCAATGTGATGCTTTGTTAGCTCGTCTTGAGGCTTGACGCTTGAGTTTATCTAGACTTCCGTCAACATATCCTTCTCTTATGGTCCCAGTTATTCTGAACATGTATTGTTGATCACTATTTAAATCTTCTATGAGCTAATCTGTGAGAACTGGGATGCTATCGGCCCCATCCGTAATTTTGGAGAACTTTACTAAAGGGATCTCATGGCAAGTTTTAAGAGCATTACCAATAGATCCACTGAATGATCTTGGCCCATTTGTTTTCTCGTCGTATCGCTCAAACAGATGCCTTAAGGGAAGTTCATTTGTACGTAACATACAAATGCTCCATTGCAATGGTCGGTTCAGCTTCTGCTCGATGAAATGGATTATGCCACCTTTAGACCCAGTGTTGACATTCGTACTGTCGCACCCTATAACCTGGAGATTCTGGTCTAGTGTCATTTTATTCAAGTAAGCCTACAACGATTCAGATATATCATTTGCTTTTCCAGATTTAGGGCTCAAATGGTTAAGGTATTCTCCGCCAGGCTCACTCAATAGTATATAATGTTCTTCAACAATTATATCCTGGTACCATTTACCATTTTTATTTGTCTTTACCAACGTCTTGTCTTTTCTCCCATCAAAATATAAGGCTTTAACATCACCATAACTTTGTGCAGTTTCAACTTGTAATGTTTTTCTCAATTTCTGTCTCTCTCTCCTCACCTTACTTCGATTAATAAAAAAGTCACTGTCTTTTTCGGTAATGATACCCAAATACACCAAAGTAGCTGAAGCAATGGCCGATGCAACATGTCATTGACCTCGAATGAGACTGATGTTTAGATAAGCGTCGGTGTGTTCTTAAGTAGTTGGTGATTAGTATCGCTTGTGTTGTGTCTATATATTTACTCTTTATCATAGTTATAACCAAATAACGCACAATATAAGGCGATATCTTCTCTCAAAAAACCGATAGGTATTATACTAGCGGTCTTTGAAAATATGACTTTCCGCCATTTTGTTTTCAGTAAAAATGCGGCGGGTGGAGGGTCCTAAAGAGAAAATATTATTTATCTTTTTAGAACTTCTAGAGAGTCACTACACCAAATCATGATTGAGGGAAGACGATTTAATATTTTCACTCCACCCTAATCTCTCTCTCTCTCTCTCTCTCTCTCTCTCTATATATATATATTAATATTATATATATATATATATATATTGGTTTGCTCATTGTATTACTTGCTCGGAGACACTAACACAGGACCTCTCATATATATATATATATAATATAATATATATATAATATATATATATATATATTGGTTAGTATCGCCGACAACAAATCTTGAACCTTGAATCTTGAAAAAATTAGCTTTTATTTATCCCAAAGAAAATATAAAGTAAGAAAAAAATATTGATAATAAGAAAAAGAAATAAAAGACAAATTCCATAAAAAATACCAGTAATTTATTTACTACCTAATAAAATAATACTTTTGAGGTGCATTATTTTTTATGAGAGAAGAAAAAAGCTCTTCTGATCTATAAAGCCTGTGTCGCCTACCAAGTACCAATATGGCTCCGGAACAAAACGTCATCAATCTCCAACTGCGCACCAACAAAGTGGGAGGTCGAAATAGTGAATTTTTTGTATCGTTAAAGTTTGATATTTAGTTCCTAAATTAACAAGTGATTTAAAGTTAGTTCAGGGTCTTCTTTTATGTTACTGGCCATATCATCATAATTATTTAAGGTTAAATGTGCCAACGAAGCACAAGTTGTCGGGTGGTTTTGACATTTAAAATCGTTAGTTTTCTCTGACCCCTACATACTTATTTCTTATCCTAAGTTCCTGAAATATGTTTTTTCATATTAAAATCGGTCTCAATTGATACCCATTACGACTTTCTACGTGAGTTCCTTCCATTTATAGGGATTGCCCAAACTGGGACTACGCTAGGTTAGGCCTTCTTCTCCAAAGCTAACTCCTCATCGCGAAGGCGGCACGCTATGTCCAAACAAAACAAAACGATTATTAAATATACATCGTCTATGTCTAATTAACCGCAACATTCATGCAAATGTAAAAAAGCAACAACAAAGTTACACAATTCTAACTCAGGAACCTCAATAACCACTTTATGTTAAGTTTCATACAAACTGGATACCAGTGTTACATGACCGCAAAAACTCAATTATCAAGCGAAATAGTACCTAGGCCATATATATATATATATATGGCCTAATGATTTCTCACCCCTCACCCACCCCCTAAAAAATACACGCCGTTGAAAGATGTCAAACGCTTCGTGTACCCATCAACACCGAACGCGGGTGCACCCACAAACAACCATCTTATTAAGACACGTACAGTTGCCCGCATATATAATATTCCTCGCCTCACAGGCGACTCCGTACATGTGGCAACGCCGCAGCGATAGTCAAGGTACCCCAACTGGGGGAAGGTGGGGTGGAGTGGGAGACGGGGAGATAACAGAGTCCAACAACATATAACTGACATACAGGTAAGGCGCCGTTCAAAAATTACGTAACGATATTTTTGCTAAAACTTGACCCCCTCCCCGTCTGTAACGTTCCGTAACGTGTAGGGTGTGGGGGGTGGGGGAAGTGTTACATAACATCTTAGGGAGTGCCTGGTCTAGCGTTACAGATCGTTCCTGGGGGATCTGGGGTGTCAAGTTTTAGCAAAAATAGCGTTACGTAATTTTTGAACGGCTCCTATTTATAATGTAATATCTGTGTTCATAAAGATAAACGATTAATATGATCGTGAACAGCGTTAAATTCCATGTTTAGTAGCCTTACACGGTAATAAGGTTCCATTATGATTACTGTGTCTATATGAACAGATTCTACAATACAATTTTTTATATACTAGTGAATCTGAATCAAAAATAGACATTACACAATCATTCTCCACACTCTCTCATTCCCCTTCCCCACCCACCAGTCTCGCGTTAGGCCTTCTCCAAAGCTAATTCTTCATCGAGAAGGCGGCACGCTTTATCAAAAGGAACCAAAACGATTATTAAATATACATCGTCTATGTCTACTTAAGCGCAATATTCATGGAAATGTAAAAAAGCAACAACAAAGTTACACAATTCTAACTCAGGAACTTCAATAACCACTTTATGTTAAGTTTCATACAAACTGGTTACCAGTGTCACATGACCGCAAAAACTCAATTGTTAAGCAGAATAAGTACCTAGGCCATATATAGTTTAACACCGAGAAATTTCAGCTATTACGGTACGGAAAAAGAGAAGACCTAAAATCCATGGAATATTATACCCCAAATGGACAGGAAATTCAGAGAAATCCCAGAGCAAAAGATTTAGGGGTTGTAATGACGGATGATGAGAAATTTGAGACACAAAATAAGATAGCAGTAAACAGAGCAAAGAGAATAACGGGACAGATATTGAGAACCTTTAACGAAGGGATAGGAATGTAATGATTCCTCTACTGAAAACCCTGATAATACCCAAATTGGAATACTGCTCGGTCCTAACATCCCCATATAAAAAAGAAGACATTAGACAGCTGGAAGGGATCCAGAGAAGCTTCACAGCCAAGATCACTGGGTGCAAAGAACTAACTTACTGGGAAAGGTTACGCGAACTAGACCTATACTCACTGGAAAGGAGAAGAGAGAGATACACCATTATTTACACTTGGAAAATAATGGAGAAACTAGTCCCTAATCTTACTCTGAACCCTATAACTCCCCAAACAACGGTGGGCAGTAGAAACGGCAGACTGTGCCGTATTCCCAAATTGAAGGCGAGAGAGGGCACAACCTTAACGCTGAAAGAAAATAGTTTTGTAGTGAGAGGACCAAAACTGTTTAATCAGTTGCCCAAAGACCTAAGAAACACAAAGGGAGTTGCAGTGGAAATCTTAAACAGAAGACTTGACGCCTGGATCAGAACAATCCCCGATGAGCCGGGCGTACCTGGCTATGTGAGGTGGAGGGCGCAAGAATCAAACTCACTACTTCACCAGGCCAATTCGAGAGGAGGGGCGACAAGCTTGACCTTCGCGAAATGAGAGATCATCACGCGAAACCTTTGTAAGGTAAGGTACCGTAAGGGTATATATATATATATATATATATATATATATATATATATATATATATATAACGGGTGGGCCAAAAAAACTATTACCCAACATTTGAAAAAATATTGTGGCTCACCCTGAATATACTGATCTTACTGCTGAGGCCGTATGTTGTACCCATACATTTACTTTTTGAATCTAGATTCAACGCCCCAGGGGTAGAAGTACAGGTTCACAAATGGAGGGAGGTATCAGAATATGGTACTCAATCGAAAGGCAGTCAAAGTCAGCAACTGATACTTCCACATGACACTCAGTTTCTCCATAAATAATTAATTTTCCTAATTTTTACAAAAAATAATTAATTTATTTCCTTTTCCATTTCAGACCATCAGACCATCATTCTGCTACAGTTGGTGAACAATTTTTAACATCATGAAATACTCTTTGGAAGATGAAGCATTGATATTGAACCTGCGTAAGGAGAAACACTGCGGTGCAAAACAAATGAAGAAAGAGTTTCCAAATAAACGATGGACGATACCAGGACTTCAATATCTCATAAAGAAAATCGATATCACAGGGTCGACCAAACGAAAAGAAGGGAATGGAAGGCCAAAAATATCGGTACTGAGGAAAATATTGCCATGTGACATGGTTTCATCCATGATATGCAGTCAAGAAGAACGGCCAAACACCCACAAGTCCGTCAGAGAACTTTCAAAAATTACTGGTATTTCTCGCTCAAGTGTTCGTTGTATAGTAAAAAATGACAGTAACTGATTATCAAAATCATACAAGAATAATCCACGGTTATACTAGCATAAACATATTTATATATAATTATAAATTCATACAATATTATACTGATGTTTGTGAAATGACGTTGATGGGCCAAATCGTGGTGTTCACATAGTTACTTGCTGTCGCCGTCCAGGAGAGATTACATATGGGTGGGTCAGTGGAAACCGTAAGGTGACGGTTGCATGAAGCAAGATATCACCACCGGTTTGTGGCTGATGCCTATTATAGTAAGAGTGTTTTCCAGATTATATTTGTATTATCAATGCGGAGAGATAAAGATTTAATCACGATAGACAAATAAACTCATTAATGTTTTCCAGATTTCCTGTTCCATTATCAATGTGGAGATATTATTAGAGCTTAAAAAGGAATATATATACATATATTATATATATATATATATATATATATATATTATATATATATATATAACACATTATAACTGCAAACACGCAGTACAATTAACGTAAAGAACGACGCTTGTATAGGAGAATATTCCGCGCAAGATGAGAGCGAAAGAACGAAACAAATGAAAAAATGAGGTAACCACCGGGAATCGAACCCGGGATCTTCGATTGCCGGTCAGATATGATAACCATTTGTTCGTTCTTTCGCTCTCATCTTCCGCGGAATATTCTCCTATACAAAGCGTCGTTCTTTACGTTAATTGTACTGCGTGTTTGCAGTTATAATGTATATAATGTTACGGCATGCGGGAGGTGCCCCTTTGGGGCATTGGTTTCTGCGCGCATGTAGAGGAATTACGACGTTTGATTGAGTGAGGCCCGTGGTGTAATGGTTATCATATCTGACCGGCAATCGGAAGATCCTGGGTTCGATTCCCGGGTGGTTACCTCATTTTTTCATTTGTTTCGTTCTTTCGCTGTCATCTTTCGCGGAATATTCTCCTATACAAAGCGTCGTTCTTTACGATATATATATATATATATATACACAGACCGTGCATGGAACAAGGAACTCTTCTAGGATAATTAAATCCACTATAGTCCGAATAAGTAATGGTAAATGACAAATACCATAGTTTTTCTTTTTCATGATGCTAGCCCGATGTGGGCAACGGGTCACTCGCGAAGCTATATTTTTGGGACCTCTTTGCGAGTGACCCGTTGCCCACGTCGGGCTAGCATCATGAAAAAGAAAAACTATGGTATTTGTCATTTATCATTACTTATTCGGACTATAGTGGATTTAATTATCCTAGAAGAGTTCCTTGTTCCATGCACGGTCTGTGTGTATCATAAAAAACCTCAGGGAACCATTCTGAGTTCATTCCCATCTTGAAACGGACATGTTATGTGCCTTGAAAAGTGGACGCTCAATTCTGCCAGATGAGGTTTAAGTTTTGGTTTTTGGCTAAAAATATAATAGTTACCCCTTTTTCTTTGATGTATTCAATCTGACGTGAAGGCAGCGAGTCTTTTGCTTATATTGAGGTTCTAAATGTAGCTGGGCTAGGCTGCTTTAAACCTTAGATCCTGCCCCAAAGCTGGATCCTATCTGCTTTGCAGATAGCTGGTGAGGGAAGCTATATTTTTGGGACCTCTTTGCGAGTGACTCGTTGCCCACGTCGGGCTAGCATCATAAAAAAGAAAAACTATGGTATTTGTCATTTACCATTACTTATTCGGACTACTGTGGATTTAATTATCCTAGAAGAGTTCCTCGTTCCATGCACGGTCTGTGTGTATCATAAAAAACCTTAGGGAACCATTCTGAGTTCATTCCCATATATATATATATATTTTTTTTTTGTTTTTTGTTTTTTTGTTCGTTCTCCCTCCTCATCTTGCGCGGAATGTTCTTCTATACAAGCGTCGTTCTTTACGTTAATTATACTGTGTTGTTTGCAGTTGAAATGTATATATATATATATATATATATATATATATATATAGTCGATATATACACATTAAAACACCAATTCTTTATTACAACAAATATGCAATGGTTGAGAATGTTTTAATAAATAGTTTATCGTACAAAATGGTCACAATTTGCCATAGATTAACTGTTACTATAAATGGCACAGCTATACCGGGTCATAGTTAGTATTCAGTCTATCCCCCATATTGTCTATTACATCTTGTAATCTGTGTGGCATAGATGCAAAATGGTTATGTATGATGTGTGGGTTCCTTCGGAACATCTCCCAATCAGCCACAGTGTAATCCAGTAGCTGGCGGCTGGTCCGCTCATGCCCAGGCTCCCACGAGTTTACCACATTCCCCTACACGTTCTCAATGGGTTTGAGATCACAACCCTTACTAGGTCAGTCCAGTAGTTCTAGATTTCGATGCTCCTCGAACCACCTTTTTACAATCCTGGCGGTGTCGATGGGAGAGTTCTCCTACAAATGGATTTTGAATATTAAAAGTAGAATTATATCTCGTTCATACGCTTCATCAGTAACCCATTATTCGAGATAGGTTAACCCTATATATTAGGGGTTTCTCTCAGCTAAATGTACAGTAATTGTGCGCCGTTATACAAATAATACAGTCTACAGTTATCCAGAATAAAATCCTAAAGTGTTGTCATAGTACTGAAAGAGTTAAAGAACAATTTTATGACCATTATTCATCCCATGTAAATGTGGAAACCGGACATACAAATGCGTGTTATATATAAATCTTACTCTAGTAATAGTATAACATTCTATAACACAAATACAACATACCTGCATGAAGATAATCTGCTCAGGATAGGGCAAGGCATACGCGCGTACAGAAGGCAGCATCACCTCCTCCATGATCTCTATATATTGATCTGCCGTAAATCTCCCGTGGATCTCAATCAGCTCTCCTAGTCCTTGCAGGTGCATCCATCCCCACACATTCGCCGTCACGTGCCCACTCTATGCCACTTCGTAAATATTTTGGCGGGTATATCTCGTGTTGTTCTGTCGCCAACAACGAAGACGACCGTGAGTTGCAGACGCAAACGTCTTCTCGTCAGACAAGATAACTCTGCTCCAGTATGCGAGATCATCATTTAAATGGTGGCGAGCAAACGAGAGCCTGGCCTGACGATGTCTTTCCTCGATCCTCTCTTTTTTGGCAGGAGTACGGTGGTGATATCCTGCTTCATGCAACCGTCTTCTTACGGTGTCCACTGACACGCCCATATGTAGTGTCTCCCTGATGGCGACTGCGTTGTTGATAGGATCGTTCTGTACTTCTTCTGGGGTGGTCTTTCTTGGTGCCCCAGACTTAGGACGATCTAGCAGATTCCCAGTCTCCTGCCACCTCTGCACCCAGCGTCGAAGAGCAGGATTCGTAATTCCCAGTTCCATGGCTATTTCAGCTACAGAGAGACCTACTTCCCGCATACCAATTATCTGGCCTCGCTGTGCAATTTTATTTTCAGCTGGATTCATTTTCAGAGTCGGTGTTCGTCATTCAACATTCGGTATAGAAATATGGTATGAACATAGCTCATGCCAGTAACCATGTCAAAACCTCGGTTTGGCCCATCAACGTCATAGACATAATACCTTTTGATAATGTTAATACTTTGGATAATATTGTGGTTAGTGAAAGGAAGGTAATGCACTATATTGATAAAATAAAAATGCGTAAATCACCGCGGCCAGATTCCATATATCGCATACAAATAAAGAATTAAAAGAAAGCATTCTTGTGCCACTAACAAAGATTTTTAATGCGTCTATTTCCGAGGGGTGCGTACTAGATAATTTCAACTTAGCAAATGTAACACCTATTTTAACCCTTTAATGCCCAGTGTGTGAAATTTTCATCGTTAACTTTGGAAGCAATTTTAGACCTTCCAGTTCCCAATGTGTGAAATTTAACACATTTTGTATTTTATTAATTATGAACAATAAAACTTTGTAAAATATATTTGTCAGTTATTTTGGGTCCAATTAAACGATTTTTATATCCCAATTTTTTTTTTTACTTTTCGACTTAATTTGGGTATGAAAGGGTTAAAGAAAGGCGATAAAGTTGCTTCGGGAAACTACAGGCCAATCAGTTTAACGTCTTTTGTAGGTAAGGTGCTGGAATCAATAATTAGGGATCGTACAGTCGAACCCTTGGAATTGCATAACTTGATTAGAAATACGCAGCACGGTTTTAGGCGAAACAAATCTTTCTTAACTAATCTTTTAGAATTTTTTCAAAGCGTGGTTGAAGTTTACGCTAGTCATCGGGCGGTTGATGTAGTGTATTTAGATTTTCAAAAAGCGTTTGACACCGTACCGCACAAAAGACTCATTGAAAAAACTAAGGCTCATGGAATCAAGGGTGTATTAATAAATTGGATAGAAGAGTGGTTGCGAGGTATGAAACAGAGGGTGGTCGTTGATAGAGCGGAGTCGGGTTGGACTAATGTAGCGAGCGGCGTTCCTCAGGGTTCTGCATTGGGCCCCTTGCTTTTTCTTATATATATACTAACGATTTTGATGTCGGCCTAGTCAGGACAGTTTCAAAGTTTGCGGATGACACGAAGCTGGGAGGTAGGGCGATTAATGACGAAGATAGAGGTAAAATCCAGGAAGATCTAAATAAAATCGTTGATTGGTCAGTCACATGGCAAATGAGATTTAACGTCGATAAATGCAAAATTTTACATATAGGTTTGCGTAACGGTAATTTTGCGTATAGTACAGTATGTCAGGGAAGGAGTTAGCAAGCGTAGAGCAGGAAAGAGATTTAGGAGTTATAGTCACTCGTGATTTAAAAGTAGCGAAACAAAGTACAGCAGCGGTCTATAAAGCGAACAAAGTGCTACGATTTATAGCTCGGAATTTTGAGTACAAATCACGCGATACTATTGTTCCTCTTTATAAATCATTAGTTAGACCCCACTTGGAGTACGCTATCCAATTTTGGAATCCGCATATGCGAAATGATATAGACAAAATCGAAAGAGTTCAAAGACGAGCAACTAAGAGGATTCCGTCGCTTAGGTCAAAGTCGTATGAGGATAAGCTTAAGGAGTTAAAATTGACTACACTCGAGACTAGGAGGCTAAGGGGTGATCTAATCCAGGTTTTCAAAATTATGAATGTGTTCGATAACGTAGAGTCACTTTTTCGAAATATCTCAATATAATAGGATTAGAAATAACGGGTGTAAGTTGACAAGTAGAAGGTTCGAGACAGCAGTTGCCAAAAAAAACTTTTTTATGTATAGAGTAGTAAATAGCTGGAATAGTTTGCAGGTAGAAGTAATTAGTAGCATGTCTATAAACAAGTTTAAAAAATGGATTGGACGCATATGTTGATAGATTGGGTATAGTTTAAGGTAATAAAATTAAGGCTTTGTGGTTCGGAACCCATGTAGGTCCTCTCCGCCACCATGGAGGACAAGCACAATACACAATTACGAACACAGGTAGACCAGCCATGAGTGGATCCTAGGGTCTTTTTTGGCCTGAAACATTATAATATATATATATATATATATATATATATATATATATATATATATATATATATATATATTAGTGGCGGCTCGTGGTGAGTTTTTATCACTCTGTTTATCCTGTTTTTATCACTAAAAACTAAGAAAGAGGATTTTGTTTCATATTATTAATTCTATACGATCGTAACATGCAGAAAGTAGTGCATCTAACACTTTGTAATTAGTAGCATGTCTATAAACAAGTTTAAAAAATGGATTGGACGCATATGTTGATAGATTGGGTATAGTTTAAGGTAATAAAATTAAGGCTTTGTGGTTCGGAACCCATGTAGGTCCTCTCCGCCACCATGGAGGACAAGCACAATACACAATTACGAACACAGGTAGACCAGCCATGAGTGGATCCTAGGGTCTTTTTTGGCCTGAAACATTATAATATATATATATATATATATATATATATATATATATATATATATATATATATATATTAGTGGCGGCTCGTGGTGAGTTTTTATCACTCTGTTTATCCTGTTTTTATCACTAAAAACTAAGAAAGAGGATTTTGTTTCATATTATTAATTCTATACGATCGTAACATGCAGAAAGTAGTCATCTAACACTTTGTAATCTATTTTATTTATGTAGCATATATTATAGACAATTTTGTGCCTCCCTTTGTGCCTCCCTACTCTCCCTCACCACGAGCCGCAACTGATATATATATATATATATATATTATGTGCATATTTATATATATATATTGTGTGTGTATATATATATATATATATATATATATATATATATATATATATATATATAGATATATAATTTAGGGTGATTCAAAAAAATCAAAGTTTTTTTTTAATTGTTCAACCTGTATGTTTGTTCCCTATGACAAAAAAGTAGTGTATGCCAAATTTGGTGAATTTTAAATAAAATTTACTATGTGCTACCAGGCGTCAAAGTTTCCCTTTTTTTCAATTTGTTTGTTTTTACAACTTATGATTTTATGTTTAAGTGTTTATATTTCAGAATTTTTAATTAATGGTTTATATACTAGATTGCTTTTAATTGTTGTTTGGAACTCGTAATTTTGATACCAATTAATCGATTATGGAAGCTCGGCCTAACTCACCATCACCTAGTTGCTAAGTTGGGAGAAGTTCTGCAAGAAAAGAAACTGAAGTATGGCTAATTGGGCAGCCCTCTGCAGTACTAAAACATCCGTATTACCATCAGAGAAGGAAATGATGGCCCTCTTCATGCACTACAGAAATATTAAAAAGCGAGGCATTAGAGAATCATGCTACTCTACTGCAGATGATGTGCTAGCAGTTTGGAAAAAAACAGGAATACCAGCAAAACAGAGTACATGTAGTAGATAAAATTCAAGGAATACTGAAGGAATGGCAGCTGCTTAAGAAAAACAAAGCAAACAAATTGAAAAGATCACAAAATTTAAATAATAAAGAAGAAAAATGGAAAGATAAACTGGAAAACTTATTTGACATTGCTCATGAGAATGCTATGCAGCTTATAAAAATAGAAGATGATAAGAAATTCTTGAAAATGCAACGTGAGAAAGGACGTCATGGAAAAATGGGTACCATTGATAAGGCTGTTGCTAAAAAAAGAGCAAAGAGCAGCAGAAAAGCAACATTATGAAAAGAGGAAAGCAGAAGAAGAGATCAAAAGAAAGAAGAATGAAGAGGCTGTCATACTCACCAGTACATCATCAGAATCAGAATCAGAGGAGAGTAAAAGTGATGAATCTGGTTTCTGTGCTGCACAACCTTCAACATGGAAAAGTAAGGTAGGCAAACGTAGAAAATTGTTTGATGATAAATTATTAGGAAGTCTTGATGTTGCAAAATTGAGTGACAGAAATGCATCTCTAGTTTTAATGCCAACAATCAGACATCGCTTGAATGGGGCATCTGCGAACAAATAAAATGCGTGTTTCGATACAACGGCAGCCAATACTGGTCCTAGAAATGGTGCAGCTATTCTTCTAGAACAAAAATTCGACGACGATTTATTGTGGCTGGCATGTCGACACTACATATTTGAAATTATGCTGGAAGCTGTTGTTTCAAAGTCTTTATCACCATCTTCTGGACCAGATATAGTCCTTTTTAAGAAGTTCAGAGAAAAATGGTCAAGCATTAATAAGGAGGACTACGAAACAGTATTATCTGATCCAGATATCTATGAAAATATTCATGACATCAAAGATGACATAATTATATTTGCAGCAAATCAACTAGACACATTCCAACCAAGAGACGATTACCTAGAACTATTGCAGTTAACAATTATTTTTTTGGGAGGTGAACCAAAAGGTGGAATCAAATTTAAACATCCAGCGGGACTTCATCGGGCTAGGTGGATGGCCAAAATTACATATTCATTAAAAAATTTTATGTTCAAATCTCAGTTCAAAATTTCAGTAAAACGAAAAAGGACTAAAAGACATCTGTCTATTTGCTACTCGGTTATATGTAAAGGCATGGTTTACAGCTCCTGTGCCATCTTGCGCTCCTCGTCTTGATCTGGAATTATTACAGAATCTTGTAGTCTACAAACAAATAAATGACACAATTGCATTTGTTGCTATTAAAAAACTGTTAGGTCACCTCTGGTACCTATCAGAAGAACTGGTAGCGTTGGCCTTTTATGATGATGAAGTGCCTACTGTAACAAAAAACAAAATGGTAAAGGCCTTGCAAAATACAAAAGAAACTCTTCCTGGAAAACGGGCTTTTCTAGATCCTGCACTTATTCTAACGAAGAAATTAGAAGATTTTGTCCCATCAAATACTCAAAGATTCTTTACAATAACAGAATTTAGTTCAAAATTTTTACTCAAAGATGCTAAAGAATGGCATAATGATGAAGAGTTTTAACTCCGCTAAGAAATCTATCAAACAGTGGAAAGTCGTGAATGATATAGCGGAGAGAGGAGTAAAATTAATAGATGAATATAATAAAATACTAACACATGAAAGAAGATCAAAAACAATTCTTGCTACAAGTAGTGAAAAACTACAGGGCTGTTTACCCTGATAGAAAAAAAGAAACATTGATGAAGTAAGGACAGCTAATGTCTCATATATCATGCTAGTTTAATTATGCATGCTTGTGGTTATGGTAGGACCTACGGGGGAGCTTTCCACATTAAAAAAAAGCAATGCGCCTTGTACTGTACCTCCTGGGTGGTGTGGAAAAATTTGACAATTTGAGTCGTTCTGTCAATTTTTAATTGCTGGTAGCAACCCTTAAAAATTAAAAATTTGCTAAAATATTTTAGGATAGTTATTTTTATGCTGAAATGAACCATTTAAAGGGTTGAACACATTAAAATATATAAAAAAAATTTTTAGCCCCATATTTGAATCACCCTAAATTTATATATATATATAATATATATATACATACACACCTCGTAACCTCGTAGCAGTTCCGTGCGTTGGTCTCTCTTCACACAACTGTGAAGCTGGTGAACCCGCCTCTAGACCTGGCTTGGAGAAGGAGCGAGTTGCTCTCTTGCGATCTTCATCGCACATAGCCAGGTACACCCTGCTTATCTGGTACCGTCCTGAGCCAGGCATCGTCTTCTTTTGAACACTTTAACTTTGACCCATGTGACGTACCTGAGGTCCTTTAGAAGCTGGTTAAAAAGTCTTGGTCCCCTGACAACCAACTTATTTTTCTTCAGTGTTGAGGGTCTCTTGTCGGGCTTTTAATTTGGGAACACTACACATTCTGCCTTTCCTATTTGCTGGTGTTGTTTGGGTGGTACTTAAGTTTAGTTTGAGGTTTGGTACCAGTTTTTCGATTATTTTCCATGTCTATTATGGTTTACCTCTCTCTTCTTCTTTCCAGGAAATACAGATTAAGTTTGTGTAGTCTTTCCCAGTAGTTGATTTCTTTGCAGCCAAAAATCTTGGCTCTGAAATTTCTCTAAATTTCTTCCAGTTTATTAATTTATTCCTTTTTATATGGGGACGTTAGACTGAGAAGTATTCAAGTTTTGGTATGATCACTGTTTTCAGCATGGGAATCATTGCTTTCGTGTTCCTTCTTTTGAAGGTCCTTAGTACATGTCAGTAGGATGATTGCTAAAGGTTAGAGTGCAAATGCAATGCAATGTTGATCACTTGAGTGCCAACCCCCTTTTCCCCCCTTGTTGCAAGGTGCCACCCCACCCCTTCCTCCCAGGGTGTCAAAAATAAAGGAAGGAAAAAAGGGGGAATCCCCCCAGCTGCCACAAGCTGGGGTTCACCTAAACTAAGAGAGAGAGAGAGGAGACTTTGTGGTAGAAGGTGGGAGACAGCGGAGGAAAGAGAAGACAGAGCATCCTTTCGTCTGTACCTTGAGACGCATAATAAGATTTCATCCGAGCATCAACTGGCTTAGAAGTGGCTTTCAGCCAGTTGGTATAGAAGCCAGTGCCCGCCAGGTATATCAGTCAGTTGGCACAGTATATATATATATATATATATATATATATATATAAATTGAGGGGTCGCGCGTCTTAAGCTACCTAAGCGCCACCACAGGCGAAAACGTGTTTTTGATGGATATCACTATTTTCACCCTTCCTCTATCGCGTAGTTTGGGTTATAAATTTATAATGACCTTACGACACTAGAAGTATTGTTGAAAACCTTATGAAGCGAACTACTTTTTTCACCTCTATCGCCAGCTGGGCTCTGCCGCCCAGATGTGATGCGCGTCTTAAGGCACCAATATCCCTTTCAACTGGTGGGAGGTGATGGGGGTGGGGATGGGACGCTCGGTCTCTGGGTGGCGGGAACAGCAGGAGGAGCGCGAGCCAATGAAAACGTGGCAGCCACGCCGCTCTGCTTTCTGATTGGCCACCCGCTCCACGCGCCGAGAGGGACACGACACAAATATCCCGCCAGTACCTTAAGACTCGCGTTGCTGTTAGCAGGCGTCCTGTGTTCGTGCTCATATTGCTGAATATTGCGTGGATTATTCTATTCACCCGGCTTCTAACTATTATCAACGTGTGCAGCAATGTCTCACCGTGCTAGTGATAGTGATGAAAAATCAATGGAATCATTCTGTGCCAGAAATCGCACCCAAAGTTCGGCATAATAAGAAAATCAAAAAATTTAAAAATATATATATAAAAATATGAAAATCTATTCCAAAAACTCAGCATCTTCATTAGCATACTTAGAACTCTAATTTAGCCAAAAATGAACGTTCTAGCTCAATGCGTCTAGGAGAATTTGTCTAAAACAATTCGTCTAAAATACAATTTGTCTAAATCAATTTGTCTAAAACAATTTGTCTAAAATAGTTTGTCTAAAATCAATTTGTCTAATAACAATTTGTCTAAAATACAATTTGTCTAAAAATAATTTGTCTAAAATACAATTTGTCTAAACAAACAATTTAATATAATATGGCATACAAATTGTTGCCTGATGTACAATGCTATTTATTACTTGCCACGCCCCATCTTAAAAGGTTACCTCTTGTGCGGAATAGTACCTCGAAATAGTTTGTCTAAAATAGTTTGTCTAAAAATAATTTGTCTAAAATACAATTTGACTAATAACTGAAGATAACTAGAAATGCATTTGTCTGCTTGATAAATTTGGAGTGAGGATGAAAAGATTGAAAATGGGTTGATTTTATTTCATAATATACCTAACCTAACCTAACCTAACCTAACCGGGTTATGGGTTCCGGGATAACTGATTTCGATGTACTATTCCGCACAAGAGGTAACCTTTTAAGATGGGGCGTGGCAAGTAATTAATAGCATTGTACATCAGGCAACAATTTGTATGCCATATTATATTAAATTGTTTGTTTAGACAAATTGTATTTTAGACAAATTATTTTTAGACAAATTGATTTTAGACAAACTATTTTAGACAAATTGTTTTAGACAAATTGATTTAGACAAATTGTATTTTAGACGAATTGTTTTAGACAAACTCGCCTGATTCGATTTTCTCCAAACGTCTCCCTGTAAATGCTCATGCGACTATATATATATATATATATATATATATATATATATATATATATATATATATTACCCTAAGGCACATATCTATAATTACTCACATTTCAATTGGGACCTGTAAATTCTCCATTAAATTTCAAATTTTTTGGGGATAAACTACAAATTTCATTCCGTCACAGCTATTTTAAATAATAATATCTTCTCTCTCTCTCGAACACCTGCATGTACATTAATATTTTATAATACATCCTTCGATCTCTCTCCACCATTTCTGAAAATCTGATAACTTATACAGTAAAGATTTTAATAACTTTGAAGACTAATCCGTCGTTCTCTCTCCGCCATTTCTCAAAATCTGATAACCTACGTTTTAAATGCATGGAAGGTGACAGGTAAAATTTCGACTCGGTCGCCACTAATACCTTTCTGAGAGAGAAACTAATCGGGCCCTTTGCTAAATTCATTTCTCTGAGCAAAACACCTGACACCTGTTGTTTTTGCCTTAAATACACTTTGATATACGTTCTGAAAAGCTCGGAATGGAAAATTGTATTTTATTCTCATCATGCGTGAACATATTAAAGATTTTTCTTTTAAAACTATAAAGTAAACAAAAATTTTATACTTTTAAGACTTTAAAAGAGTTTGTTCCTTCAAAACCTCGCGAATAAAAATAACCAAAAGGCTTTCAAATTACTTTTTAAACACTTGAAAAAGAGGTCGAGAGTCTTCCCTTTAATACAAATCAGTTTAGGTAAAACTGTAAATTTATTCAATGAAGATATTAAAAACAATGAATTTACGCTTAAAAATTTTTTAAGTTACATATTACTAAATTTACCCGCTTATGAAAACAATTGAAAATCCGAGGAATGAATAAGTTAAATTTGGTAAAGACACGCCCCTAGAATTCGCAGCTCGTCCAATTACAACCCAACGGGCGGAGTATGAGAACAGTCCATGGTCTCTGGTTGGTGGAAAACCTCGCTAACACATTACAGCCACACCCAATTCCACTGACAGCCAACAGGAAGCTTGCAAATCGAATATTGGTCTTCTGAGGGTGGTTACAATCGGGATCACGTATCGCATATAAAAGGGGGCATTTTCAGCTGGATCCCACAGCAGTTATTTTTATCAACGAGTAACCACACATTCTCTCGTCATGGACGCCTCCAGTCAGCCAGAACTCTACTGTTCCCCACAGGTGTTTGAAGTTGGTGACCCCTCTGCCGGGGCCACACTCGATTTTTTCGCAGCCGCCGACGATTAAATCTTCTTTTGACACAATCCGTGGAAGAATTTTGTGATGTTCAGCAGAGTGAACGAAGCACATTTGAAATGTAGGCAGAAAAATTTATGTAATTGCAAACTAGCTTCTGTAGCGTGTCGTTAAACTTTTTCAAATGTCCCGGGTTCGATACCCGACAGGCGATGCGTAGTATCCCCTGCTAGGATAAAAGTATTTCCGAATCTGTAAATTATTGGGCTGTATTAAATATTTAGAGAACGAATTTTCAAATTATTTTATTTATCAAATAATTACATATTAATTTAAAACAATTATAGAAAGTTCTACAGGTAGACTTTTAGACTAAGTAAATGCATCGCTTTCCATATTTGGCTCGTACCAAGAATGAATTATTGCAAACTTCAAAGGTAGGGATTTCCAGTGGACCTGGGTTCGAGACCCGGTGATGGTAGGCGATGCGTAGCAGCACCAGTTAGTCGCCTTTCCACACAATTGGCATAAATTAGGCAGTTTTTAGTGTAGGCGTATGATTTATTACATAATCTTTACTAATTTGTGAAATATGATATAAACTGACAGCCGTTCTCGATAAATATATATACACATCGCATCATTCAGTGCTTAATCAAGAATCCTCGCATTAATTTATAAAAAGCCATAGTAAACGCATTTTGAGGTGTAAAACTATTCGTTCGGATCCGAGACTCGGTGTCGGCAAACAATACGTACCATACCCAGGTTATCTTCATTTTGAGCCCGGTTAGGCTAGTTGCTTGCTGTTTATTATTTGATCCGGGTACTCTATTCGGCATTTTCTCTTATTGTAAATCCTTGTAACTCTCTCTCTCTCTCTCTCTCTCTCTCTCTCTCTCTCTCTATATATATATAATATATATATATATATAATATATATATATATATATATATTATATATATAATAAAACTTGGTTGAATGGTTTGTTCTTAGGGAAGCGTAGCTTAGCGAGGAAGAGGAGGACGAAAAGGTGGTACATGTTTATTTACAGACGTTTCGGAAGTATATGGAAATATATGTTAATGTTATTTATGATATATATATATATATACACAGTGTATGCAGGCCCTCTCAGAGGTCCAGAGAGGCCCAGGCCACTTCCAGCTTTTGAGGCCCATATCCATAATAAAAAAAGAACACATAAAAAAATAAGTATAACAAAAAAGTGAATCATCAATTGAATATTGCTTTTATTTAGCAAATTCTTTTCTTGCCTTTTGTTGTGCAAGTAAGCGATCGCCCTCTCCGGAGTGGACCAGAGGTTCAGCGCACTAGTGACGTTGTGCTAGAGCGGTACAGTCTGTCATAATATGTTCAATTGTTTGTGGTGTATCCTGACACAAGTGGCAGGTGTCGTCTGTGGAGTTGTCTAGTCTGTGTTTATATGTCTGTAAGTTGAAGTGATGTCCACATCGGAATCGTACAAAGTTAACTCGATCCGATCTGCTCAGGCTGGTCTCTGACCTGTCAATGGGTGGCGGCTTCGCACCTAGGACCGCATTCGGACCGAGTCGTGTCAGTGCTTTGTACGTTAGGTGTGTGTGTATGTGTATGTGTTTTCTGTCTGTGGGGCGTGGTATGGAATGGAGTATTTGGTTATAATATCTCTGGTGTTACCTTAATGGTGCGAGGTGTTGGTGCATGATTGTACATGCAATGGCAAGGGTGTTGTGGGTTAGCTGTCGCTGCTGCCATGAATTGTATTCTCATCATGTCTAAATGTTCCCTAACTTTCAGTATATTTGTTTCTGTGTGCATGTGTTCTATTGGTGTTCTTTGAGTACGAAGTGCGTTGTTTGGTATTGTCTGTAAGGTGTTTATGTGTGTGTTTGAGATAATGGGTGTCCAGCATTGGCTAGCATAGTCCCTAACTGAGCGAATATATTGTTTGTATATGAGTGATGGTTGTTTCGTGCTGGTGTCCAAAGTTTGTGCCTGTTAGTACCCTAAGCGTGTTAAGTCTTGATGTACATTTGTTTTTAATGTCCTGAATGTGGTTTGCAAAGGATAATGATGTGCTGTATGTGACCCCAAGTATTTTGGTCCTCTGAGTGTGTAGAATGTTGGTGTTGTTTAGCGTAAGCTGTGGAATTATCTGGTGTTCTTTTGTGTTGCTTGTTAGCAAGGTGATAGTTGATTTTATGGGCGCTACTTTGAGTCTATTTTGTGTGAGCCAGTCTTGTATACTGTTTATGTATGTTTGTAGGTTATTTGTCGATGTTGTTGTGGGTAGATGTCAGAGTGATGTCATCTGCATATGATGATAAGGTAAGCTTGTTATCTATGGGTGTTGGAATGTCATGCATGTATAAGTTGAACAGTGTTGGTGAGAGAACAAAGCCCTGAGGGACCCCGTTCGGAAAAAGCTTGTTTTTGGATGACTTGCCATTAAATGTGACATGTGAGTATCTTCCTGAAAGATAGTGCTCAGCCACCTTTTGTTGTTATTGTGCGTTTGTGTTGAGTATTTTGTTAATGAGATGGAAGCGTGGAATGGCATCAAATGCCTTACTAATGTCTATTGTTGCTAATAGTGTACGTTGAGCTGGTCGTCTGGAGTTGATGCCATCCATGATGTGCTGCGTGACGTTAGTGAGTAATGTCGTGGTTGAGTGGTGAGGTCTGAATCCATGGTAAGTAGGCGATAGTGGTATGTGTGGGTTGTTGATTTGTAAGATTAGTCTTTCTGTTACTTTGGAAGGTGTGCATAGTAAAGTAATGGGTCTATAGGAAGCTGGTTATGTTGGATTTTTGTTTGGTTTGAGTAGTGTAATAATTTTACCTTGTTTCCATATGTTAGAAATAATACAGTGTTGGTATGAATATGTGCTGATGTCTGTGAGAGCTAGTATTCCCTGTGGGCCCAAGTGTTTAAGGTGTATGTTAGATATGTTGTCTGGTCTAGTAGCCTTCGAATTCTTAATGCTTTTGATGATCTTGGTGGTCTGGTCTGTATTGAAGGGTGTAATGGTCGTGTCGAGTCTGTAGGTTTTCTTGTGTCTGGCTGTTTGTCTGTCTGCGTGTTTCTGGTTGTTGTCTCTGTTTAAGTGACTTATCTTTGCGTAGTGATTAACTAGTGTAGAATGTTAGCTTGTTGTGTATATGTTGGGATATTATTTTGGCTGCGACAGATAGCCGCGTGGGAGGTGTGAATGCCGCTGTTAGAGTGGGTAATGCTGTTTATAGTCTTGTATAGCCTGGATGTATCTGTGGAGTGGTTTAGTGTTGTTATGAATTCCCTAAATGTTTCTGTTTGTTTTTCTTTAAGTTTGTTGTTTATTTCTGTGTTGAGCTGTTGTATCTGCTTTTTTATGGCTTCTGTGTGTAGTGTTTGTATGTTATGTTTGACGTTGTTACGTTGCCTTATGAGGTGGGCTATTTCTCTAGTGTAATTTGGATTGTATTTCCTAATGTTGCCCTGGGGTATGTATTTGTTTGCATTATTGATGGTCTGATTAAATGTCTTGAGTGTTGTATTGATGTTTATGATGGGTGTGCTGTTTAATGTGGTGAATTGTTCCTCAGTCTGTATTTTGAAATGTTCCAATCAGCTTTCTTGTAATTTCTGTAAGTGTGCCTAAGGCTGTTGGGGCAGAGTGTAGAACGTGTTGTAATGATGATGGGCAGGTGGTCTGATGACAGTTGTTTTTCTGTTCTCCAGTGTGTATGTGTTGCCAGTGAGGAGGAACAGAACGTTATGTCTGGAGAGGAGTTTGAGTATCCTGCTTGATGTGGTATGTGTGTATGTTCTTCTGTATTGTTAAGAATGAAGAGGCTGTTTAGTTGTGTGGCTATGTTGGCGCCTCTGGTGTTGCTTTGGTTGTGCAGGTACCAACTAATGTCTTTGTCGTTGAAGTCTCGTCCTAAGATGACATTAGTGAGAGAGGCCAGATTGTGTAACTGTGGATTGTAATTGGGTGGCACCTGAGGTGAACTATCTGGTGGGATGTAAATGTTGATGAGTGTGGTGTTGTTTTGCGCGTGTTTTAATGTTAACTGCCTGTATTTCTATCCTGTTATCTGCTTGGATTATGTTTGTAAAGTTTTGGGTGGCATGAATGTAGCTAATGCTTTTACGTGTGTAAGTGATGAGTCCATCCCCGTGACCCTCAGTACGATCTTGACTGATCGCCGTGAAGTCAGGGATGATGGGTGTTCTGTGTGTGTGTTTTAGTTTTGTTTCTTGTATAAGTGTTATGTGAATGTTTTGTTTGTGTACGAATTCCCTAAGCTGCATGATTTTGTTTGCGAGGCCATCTACGTTGCATGTAATATGTTAATATTATGCTTCTGTATGTGTCTCATGGTCCTATTGTGTCTATGTGTTTGTGTATGGTGACATGTGCAAGTTGTAGTGGGGCCTGGAATAGTCTTAATGTCGCCGGAGAGTAAGAGTAGTCCGGGGAGCACGTCCGGCACGCAATTGCTCCCGGTAAATGAAAAAATAGCACGCTGGTATAGGTGCGGCCACGGGAGTCGATCGGCACTCTAATCGTGCCACGCAACAGGCCGTCGACTGCCAGTCTGGCCAACCGTAGACAGCCAGCTGCACGGAGATTTGAAGAAGTTTGTCCACCAGCGCGTTGATGTTTCGGTTTGACGTCGCCTCTTCTTCGCGTTGACGTGTCCCGCGCTGGAGGATACAGCCAATGTTAGAAGCTTCCTCGTCAGTTGCTAACACAATGTCATAGTTGATATTAAGCGTGGCAAGTCTATTCAAAGGTTCTTGTCCCATTGTCGAACGGTTGTAATTCTTGACCCGTTTGAATGTGCTGAAAGTACGTTCACCAGAAGCTACAGATGCTGGGAAACTGAGAAAAATTTCTTAATTGAAATTCTAAGCTTATTTTGTACATGGGCGGTAATTAGGTTTAAGAATAAAGTTTTAACGTCCTTTGTAATTAAGTAAAACTCATTATAACGATTCTGTACCAGTGATTTCACGCAGCTCACATTAAAATGTGAGCAACGACGTGTAATCAAATGATTCCACGAGAAAATTTTTTCTTATGTAAATAAAACGTTTAATTTGGAGATGTGCAATTCTCTCTCTCTCTCTTTCTCTCTCTCTCTCTCTCTCTCTCTCTATATATATATATATATATATATATATATATATATGTACAGGCCGTCTCAGAGGTCCAGAGAGGGCCGGGCCACTTCCAGCTTTTGAGCCCATAGCCATAATAAAAAAAAGAACACACGAAAAAAATACGTATACCAAAAAAGTGAATCATCAATTGAATATTGCTTTTATTTAGGAAATGCTTTTTTTGCCTTTTGTTATGCAAATCTATTAATTATTGAGGAAAAATCTAGCTTTCGTGCAGTGTCATAGTTGATATTAAGCGTGGCAAGTCCATTCAAGCGTTCTTGTCCCATTGTCGAACGGTTGTAATTCTTAACCCGTTTCAACACGCTGAAAGTACGTTCACCAGAAACTACAGATGCTGACAAAATGAGAAAAATACGCAACACACTTGTAATATTAGGAAACAACCCTGAGAGTTCTGGATGGAGTATTTCTTGAAACAATTCTTTTGGATTGCAATCCAATTCAAAGTTCGTAGAATATATTCGTTTGGGAAAGATAACTTCGTCAATGAGATCTTTTGAGATATCTTTGTTATACAGTAACTTAAATTGTGCAGCTGCAGTAAGTAGATCTTCATTACTCAGTTTGCTGAATTGCCAGAGAAATCCAAAAAGGTCACAAATTTGTCGAAGAGACTCATATCGACGTGTAAGACCCGATATAATAGAGTTACTAATTACAAAGAAGACAGATCCTGTAATGCTTCTCCACATCCGATTCAGTAGGTAATTTGCGACTGGCAGTAGTGGAAAACTCAGATGAAATGCCAACATTCTGTGCTACGAATTTAGCCTCAGTTAGGATTGCATCCCATTGTTCACTAGAATGTGCCACTTTTAAAAAATGTTTGAAATTTTGAGGTGCAATATTCTCATGTGGTGATCCCTGTTACTTTACTGATGAATATGATGTTTTAACCCATTTTGAAAATATTTGACCCCGGATCGGGGGCATTGAAATTTTGACCCCAGCCTGTGACGTAATCGGACCGATTTTTCATATGTATTTGCCCATAAAATCTTTATTTATTAACCGATTCGAATGATTCTGGTGTCATTTGATGCAGAATTGTAAATACTTTATTTTCATACCAAAACAGTAGCTTTTACTCGGTCTTTGGTCGAAAACTCAGGTAATCTATAAAAATTAGACAAATTTGGTGCAATACAGGAGACATTGTGGGTGTGATCGCCACCCTGAAGCATCATCCCAGATCAGCTTCGCGGCAATGGGCCCATCTGAAAAGCATAATAATAAGAAATAGGCTTATTCCGATGGGTGGGAACAACTTCGAACATGTCAAAGTTGAAATAAACCTTTCACAGAAACGGAATGAAAAGTCAAAATTGTCAATGACATGTTCAAAACCCCATTTTTTTTTTTAAAGCATACAAAAGTAATATAAAAACTATTCCTTTGAACCCTCCTTGCCAGTTTATTGCCAATTTGGTTGCCGTCGAAGACCCTGAAAAAAGAGAAATTGTTAATATTAATTCATAATATTAACCCAGATTAAATACTGAAAATATTTTAATGCATGAAACAGTATATAGAACACTCACCTTTTATTTTTTTAAGTAGTTTCGCAAACTGCTCTTCTTGTAGATGTCTGGAAGAAGGCGTCTTTCATTTTCAACAAGTTGAAGGAGGAAATGGCGTTGCTGTTCATTAATGGTGAGGCTCTTAACATAATCTTCAATAAGTTTCACCCCCCTTTCAGCCGTGTCGTTTGTTACCTTCATGTCTCGCACGTAAGAAGCTAAGCGAATATAGTCCTCGTGTTTCTCCCATTCTTCTACTGGTCTTCTCAACAAATCCCCATTTGATTTAAAGAGCCTCAGAAACTGCCATGATTTTGGACCAGCAAGGTCGGAAAGCTTGGTTCCTTCCCTGAGTATAGGGAAGACTGAATGGCCAGTTTTCATGTCATAAATCTTTTTCTCTGACTTTTTTAAGGCATTGGCAATCTTAGCCTTCTCTGCATTGTTGACCTTGTGTGGAAATAAGGAGAGTGGTATCACTTCTTCCACAAAGTACCACATTTGCCTATCAAGGGCTTTAAGACCTGCACCTGCCACTTCAATGTTATGTTTTTCATAGGTTTTCAGATCGTGATATAAGCTTAAATCATTAAAAGAAGAATCTGCGGCATTGTCTGAATGTAGCCATGCTTTAGCGTAGAACAATGCATTAAAAAGACATATCTGCTCAAGCATTTTCATCATATTCTCATCGTAGCCAGCCTGGTATCCAAAAGCATCGTGCACGATGAGCTGCTCCTGGACGGAGCCAACGTACTCCTTTTGGGGGTACTTCACCTAAAATTTGGATTGTCAACTTAGCGCATTCCCGATAATCACCACGTTTGAATGCATTCTCAGTCAGCAAATCGGTTAATGCATCTAAGACTTCTTGCCGTTTAGACCTTAGCTTTCTGTCCTTGATTTTCAGTGTTCTGAAATCATTTATGCTTGTGTCAATGCCTTGCCACTTTTCCTCCCAGAACTCTGAAAATTTCATAATCTGGTGAAGTGCTTCCTCCAAATATTTCTACAAACACACTGTTGAGTATCCGCTCATATAGGTGATGCCGACAAGCAAGCCACAATACTTTCCTATATAGATATTCTTCAAGTCTCTTACAGGCTCCAGTATGGCGCCCTGAGTTGGAGCTTGTAGTGTCAAAAACAAACCCAATAACCCAGGCTCTAAGTTCCACTTTTTGATCATATCAAAAGTTTCAGTAGCCTGCGACTCGCCACTAGTATTTGGGATTTCAGGAACAGCCAACAGCTTGCCCTCTTTGGCATTTGGGGCACCCGATACCAGCACGGCAAGTCTTTCCGATTTGCCTCCTGCTTTATCTGTTATCAACTTACTGTCCCAGTAGATGACTGAGAAAGGTGGAGCAATAAAATCCTCTTTTATTTGTCTTGATGCTTGATCTCGAACCATCTCTGCTGCACGCTTGGCAGAACTTTTAGGTAAGGCCAGCTTGCTTAGATCCATTCCACAAGCAGAGGCTACCGCTGCCGTCATTGCTGTCCTCTGTCCCAAAGAGATGTTAAGGCGATCTGCCATGGAGGATACGTCTTCGGGACGAAAAATTTTCTCTTTTGGGTATGTTTTTAGGAACGGTGAATTCGTCATCGTTATCGTTGTAGCTTTCCTTTCGTGTTGTTTTTCACTACTTTTTTCTCGTAACTTCTGTCAACATTTCCCAGACAATATCTTCTCTCTGTCCTTTGATCTTCGAGAAATGTTATGTCTATCATTTTTTTTTTTTTATTTTCGTCTTTAACCTTGTCTTTTTTTATCTTATCTAAGGCGTCACTGGCCGCGATATCAAATAATTTCTCTAACTTCTTTAGAAAGGCTTTTGTTTTTGCTCAAATTTAGGTTTACCTCTGTTACGAGCTAGTGAAGAACGCTCTTTTATCAAATCTTTGAGTTTGGCTTTAGGCAGAGGATTCTTTATTACATTTTTGGTAGGAATGATTGCCATATCCCAGACGACCTTCACTTTCCTCAAAGCAATCGCAATCACTTCATCCTGAGAAGCATTTTGGTATTCCCCTCTAGTTAATAAATAAAATACTTCAACATATCACCACTGGATGGCAACACACTGCCTTTACCAGTTTTTATGTCAGTCAAAAGTTTTCCAATAATAAGATCACTGGAATCATTACTGACATTTACTTCACTTCGCCTTAGCGAATAAGCATTAAGCATTATTTATTATCCATAATCTGAAAAGAAGTACAATAAAAGATCTGAAAAGAAATACAAAAACATTAATAATTAAAATGCATTAATAACATTAATAACTACTAATAACAATTAATATTAATAAGTACAATAACATTAATAACTAAATAACTTTAAATTCTGAATCAATTAATAAAAGAATCATTCGAATCGGTTAATAAATAAAGATTTTTTGGCCAAATACATATGAAAAATCGGTCTGATGTCGTCACAGGCTGGGGTCAAAATTTCAATGCCCCCGATCCGTGGTCAAATATTTTCAGAATGGGTTAAAACTTCATACTTGTCAATAAAGTAGCAGGGATCACCACATGAGAATATTGCACCTCAAAATTTAAACTTTTATTAAAAGTGGCACACTCTATTGTTCACGAATCTGTTGAATATCATTTATAAGACTTTCAATATTATCCCTTATCATTATCATTTAAAGCATTCCTTATTGAATTTAAGTGCTGAGCAATTGGTCGAACACCATCAGTCCTTGCAGACCATCTGGTTTTGGACATCCCATGCAATGAAACAGGAAGATTTTGCTCAAAATTTCCCATCTTTGTGGGCTGCTACTAAAAAGATTATATATTCGCTGAATATTTCCAAAGAAAGCAATTGCCTCCTTGCATGATTCAGCACAGTCAACACCTACAAGGTTTAGTGTGTGGTTTCCACAGCTAGATAAAATACAGTTTGAATTATGTTCAATCAAAACTGCTTGTACACCTTTGTACTTACCTACCATATTTGCTCCATTGTCATAAGCTTGACCAATGCAGAGTTCAAAATCTAAGTTAAACCCATTTAGAATAGTTAGTACACTAGGCAATTACTTTTCCAGTTTTTCGCATGAAATTATCAAACCAAATAAACTGTTCTTCAATTGAAAATTTTACGCTATCAACAATCTTAACATATCGAATAACCATGGTAATCTGTTCCTCGTGAGAACAGTCTGGAGTGCCATCGATAATGATTGAAAAATACTTGGCATCTCGAATCTCATAAAGAATTGTTGTTTGTACGAATGAACCACATAGTTCAATAAACTCGTTTTGTATCCGTGTAGACAGATAATGGGCTTGCATACGACTTTAACTTTCTTGCGATTGTCGAACACTTTGAACATGTTCTGATAAAAGTGGGTCATATTTAGTGAGAAGCTCGACTATGCCAAGAAAGTTTCCATTTGCAGGATCACCAATACGTTGACTGGAACCAAAGAAAACCAACCCCCTTTGAGAAAGAAAAAGGATGACATCCAGGATGCGTTCAAGAAGTTTCTTTCACTTATTACCTTCTGTAGTGAGTTCAGTCAAAATTAAATTCTCAACTGTACTTTCTGCTGATGCTGCCTTACAAGCCGATTTCCATGCGACATAGTTTTGTTTGTGTAGCGTTGAACTCTCATGTGCTGGTATTCAGTCTTTCAACTTCCTCCATCCTCTGCTGATATGCTATGCCATCCTGATTGATCAGAGAGAACTGATAAATTTGCAGAACTTTTGTTCAAAATGAAGCAAGGTGCACAGTGCAAAGATTGCTGTTTTGTCCTCCAACCAGTCTCTAGTGCAGGTTTCGCCATTTGGAAGCATGATTCTCGGCATCTCGTGGAATGGTGTTTGGAATTTTATAACAACTAATTTTAAGAAAAGAATGAATTTGGGCAGCATTGTTT
Organism: Bathynomus jamesi; assembly: GCA_023014485.1. NCBI lineage: Eukaryota > Metazoa > Arthropoda > Malacostraca > Isopoda > Cirolanidae > Bathynomus > Bathynomus jamesi. Next base: position 194,524 of record JAJOZX010006605.1, read on the forward strand.
TTGTCAATAATTCCAATATCATTTGCAGCCAAATCTGCATTACTAATGAATTGCTCTTGCTGCGTAACATCCACATCTTTCTGTTTATGGGGAGTTTCTTGGTTGCACTCAAAAACTTCTGTAGCACTAGCATCTGATGCTATTGGTACATCTTGAATATCGTCCTCATGTTCAGGTATCTGAGTTAATGTGTCACCTGTAGAAGTTGGGTAATTTTCATTATCTGTAGCATTGTTTGTTGAGTAACGGATGTTTTCTAACGGTTTGAGAAATGACGTTATTGACTTTGAGTTCCTGGCTGCTGCTTCATTCAATTGTTTTCGCCGTCTTTTCCTTGCACCACTTTCAAATCTCCTCTTCATGATGTTTGAAAATTAAAGAATTAAAAAATTAAAAAAATTTATATAAAAAATCGTGGGATCTGCTTCAATTTAATCGAAACATATGTAGGAATTCTTGGCTGCGTCCCATAAAAAAACAGTTAGGCTACATTACGTGAATACAAAGTGAGAAAATAAAAAGGAAACCAGATTTACTCTTTATTCTGTACCCATTAAATCAAAATTAATTAGATTATGTTAAGGAAATAATTATTATAAATAATGATAATGACATATTATATAAAATATAAATTAAACAGTTAACATTTACTTAAAGACTAATTATTAATCATAATATACAATGATTAATATCATTTTAATAAATTGTTTAGGGTAACTAATGTATGAGCGCAAAACGTCTCATAAATAACTCAGCAACAACAACAGCTTGTATTGCATTTAGCAACCCACGCTGTATGGGTAACTAAATATAAATTTTTTTTTTTTTCAATCGAATCATTTTGCAACTTAAATCTATATTGGTAATATTATATCTAAGAATTATATTTACGCAAACTTATTTATAATTTATTATCTATTCAAGTATAATCTAAATTTAATAGAACTATATCTAGGCTGACCATATTTCCTTGAGACAAAAACGGGACATTGGGATGGCAAAAAAGGGACGGGGGTTATGTAATATTCTGTATTCATGAAAAAGTAAGTACATAAACATATTGAGCTTACAATTATTCTTCAGTGACAGAACCCATACAGAACCCATAAAAAAAACGGTACTGTCCCGTTCAAAACGGTACGTATGGTCAGCCTAACTATATCACAAAATATGTCCAGAATAAATAACTATTGATTTATGTATTCCAGGACACATATATAATATGAGGATTTTAGAGATAACTATTCTATTCTATTACTAACAATCTATACATGGCTAAACTACAAGGCCTACTCACACACTTTATTTTGATATGTCTAAAATCCAAATATGAAATATCGCACGAGTCGCAAGGCCTAGGCAGCAGAATAGGTTAAATGTATTTTAGGCAGAGCTGGGCACTTGCGTTTTTTTGCGCGTTTTTTTGCGGTACTGCGGTACTGCGGTACTACTACCGCACTACCAAACCGGTACCGCATAACGCAGTACCGCAAAGGATCGCTGAAAGTACAGCAGTACCGCTACCGCATTCAAATTTCCCGCGGTACTTTCCGCGGTACCGACCAACACGGTAGTACCGCAGTACCGCAGTACCGCAAAAAAAAACGCAAGTGCCCAGCTCTGAATTTAATTTATTTTTAGCCACCAAATATATGCGGTGATTAATGTTAAGACTCAATGGTCTTTGCAATGCAAGAAAAATGTTCTCTCAAATTGTAAATGGCTATGGCACTGTAAGATATTGTAAATTATTATGAGCAACAATCCCATACAATATAAGGAGCAAAAATGTCGCTTTTGAAAGTTTTGCAGTAACAATAAGTATTAATCCTAGTTGCGATCATAAAAAGCAGCAAGGTACTAACGTACTAAACGCAAACAGAAAAGAGAGTGAGAGGACGCTGTGAACTTTCCTTTGAAGCTTTGCATCATTTTTTTTTAGGGTCAAAATTCTTCTCGAAATCTACTCAAACTGGACTCTGAACCTCGCTTCTACTTTGCGAGCAACAAGGGCACTAATGCACTGTGACGTCATGTGCGGTAATCTAGGCTACAAGACTCGAGTAGAAAATGACCTTTTTTATTTCTTAATTTTTTAATAGATTTATTTATAAAAATATTACAATTAGAAAAAAATCTTTTTTAACTTCAAATGGTTCAATAAAAAGATTGTAATTAAAAAATAAAATAAAATTTTTATACTTTAACGATTTTTATTAAAAGTTTTACGTAAAGAGACTATAATATAAATTAACAACTATAACCTGCTTAATTTTTAATTAAATTTTACTTTTAAATTAGAATACATTATTTAATTTGAAAGCTTAATATTTTAAAGTCAGACATTTAGAAGTTTTACAAAAATTTTAAACTTGGAGTAAAAATCAACATTAAAGCTACAAAACAAAATTTTATATACAAACTTAAGTTTTCATATTAAAAATATTTTTTATTAAATCTGACAAGAAGAAAAACAAATTTATTAATAACACAACAAAAGGACTGAAAAAATAAAACATTTTACATCTATGTACCTTTTTTTTATAATACTTTCTGTTAAATTAAGATATTAAACCCAATTCTTCTTTCGAGTATGAATAAATATCGAACGACTTTTCGAATGGCTATTTACAATAAATCAAGGCTTATTCTATAGACTATAGAGGCTTCTTCTTCTGCAGCTTAAATCCCATCTCTATATGGGGTCGCTGTTCTTCATGAGTCTCCTCCATTCACTTCTGTCACGCACCATGTCCTCGTCCAAATTTTTCTCCCGGATGTCTGCCGCTACGCAATCCCTCCACCTCGTCTTTGGTCTACCTCTGTTTCTCCGTCCCGGTACCTCCATTTCCAGCACCCTACGTCCCACGTAATCCTCCTCTCTTCTCATCATGTGCCCATACCATCTCAGTCTGGCTTCTTGGACTTTTCTTGACGCCTCTGCTACTTTCACCGTTCCTCTAATGCGTTCGTTTCTGATTCGATCCCTTCTAGTTACACCGCACATCCATCGCAACAGTTTCATTTCAGCCACATCCATCTTTCTGTCACTAGTCTTCTTCATTGGCACCGTCTCCATTCCGTACAACATGGCTGGCCTAACCACTGGTTTGAAGACCTTCCCTTTCAGCTTCACCGGCAACCTACGATCACAGAGAATTCCCGACACCTCTCTCAGCTCCTCCATCCCGACAGTATCCTACGGTTCACCTCTCCCTCTGCTCCCCCCTCTGCCTCGATTGTTGATCCCAAGTATTTAAAACGATCTACCCGTTTGATCAATTCACCGTTTAACATCACTCTCCCTCCTTCATCCGGTTGTACATTACATCTCAGATATTCAGTCTTCTTCCGACTAACTTTCATACCTCTACTTTCCAATGCCTCCCTCCAATTTTCTAGCTGTTGTTCTACCTCCTGTCTTGTCTCTGCGCACAACACTACATCATCGGCATACATCATGCACCAAGGAGCAACCCCTCTAACCTCCTCAGTCAACACATCCAACACCATGTTGAATAGGAATGGACTCAGTGCTGACCCCTGATGCAGACCAACCTGAACTCCAAAACTCTCCGTCACACCAACACTACATCTTACTTTCGTCGTAACCCCTCTATACATTTCCTGAATCAATCTGACGTACTTCTCTGAGACCATCTTCTCCCTCAGGCACCTCCAAACCTCTTGTCTTGGTGTCCTATCATACGACTTCTCTAAGTCTATGAAAACCATGTGCAATGCCTTCTGTCCTTCCCTGTACCTTTCCACCAACTGTCGTAATGCAAAAATAGCATCAGACGTATTTCGTCCGGGCATAAAACCGAATTGCTCTGTCGACACGCCTGACTCCTCCCTCAGCCTTAAGTCCACAATTCGCTCGCACACTTTCATGTGTGCGATATCAGCTTGATACCCCCATAATTTGAGCATTCCTGTATATCCCCTTTCTCTTTGAATATGGGTACTATGATACTGGCACGCCATTCCTCCGGGACCACCTTTTGGTCGCAGAGCTTCTCCATAAGATCATGCAGGAGATCCACTCCATCGCCAAGTGCCTTCCATACCTCTGTCGGTATCACATCAGGACCCGTTGCTTTACCACTCTTCATTTTATCCACCGCCTTCTTCACTTCCGCTCTTTCCACCGTCATCGTCATTGCCATATTCGGTAGTCCATCCTCATGACCCAACCTAGGGTTTTCCTCATTTAATAGTTCCTCAAAATATTCCTTCCATCTAATCTGTATATCTTTCACTCTCCGCAGTACTGTCCCATCCTCACTTTTAACCTCTTTCACTTGAGTAAATTCCTTTGTGGCTTTATTCCTGCTTTGAGCCAACCTGAATATATATATATATCATATCATATATATATATATAATATTATAATATATATATTATATATATATATATATATAAATATATATATATATATATATATATATATATATATATATTATATTATATATATATATATATATATATATATATTATATATATATATATATACATATATATATCATATATAAATATATATATCATATATATATATATATATATATATATATATATATATATATATATATATATATATATATATATATAATATTATATATATATATAATATATATATATATTATATATATATATATATATATATATATATTATATAACCCCGCAAGGGGGTTCTAAGCTCGTGCTCTTTAGTGCTCTTTGTGCTCGTCTGTACGCGCTTGTTCCTGGAGGTTTCACGTGCGCCCTCCCGGCCCTAGCACCCAAGGATGATGGGGGCTCGACCCTGCAGTCCTTGTCATCCTTGGTCTTTTTCCACTTCGACTGTCCCCTCCACCCTTTCTTTTTCCTCTGTCTTTCCTCTCACTTTTTCTTTGTTTTTCCGCCGAGATATGCCCTTTTAAATAGAGGCGAATCGGTTCTTCCCGAACTTAAAAAAAAAAAAAAAATATATATTATATACATATATATATATATATTATATATATATATATCATATACTGTATATATATATATATATTATATATATGTTATAATGTTATAATGTTTCAGACCAACAAAGACCCTAGGATCCACTCATGGCTGGTCTACCTAACTGTGTTCGTAATCGTGTATTGTGTATGTCCTCCGTGGTGGCGGAGGGGACCTACAATTTTACGTGGGTTCCGAACCACAAGAACATAAGAAATTTATGTAAAAACTGCCGGTAATTTGGCAACGACCAATTTTTACGAAACTAAATAATTATCAATTTAAAACTAATTAATTATCGATTTAAAACTAAAGATAGAATCTCTGGATCCAGAGGATCAAGTCATAATAGACTACTATCCACAAATGTTACACTCTATATCTATTTATAACGGACATGCAAATATATCAGATCCAAAGAATCCAGTCAATTTCATTACGGTATCCATCAAGTCACGGTCCATATCGATTGCGGACCAAGTCAAAATTTACAACCATATACATTACAATACAGTATATACACTTACGAGGAAAAGTGTAGGTGTGGCTGTAAAGACTGAACAGTAATGTAGAAATGTGTGTGTGCACCCATTATGGGTCTCCCATTTAAAGGTGTTTGTGGGGCAAGTGAAGATCATGAGTTTTTCAATACCTCACAGTACTATGGGGGGCACCGCTCGGCAGAGGAATCTCTTTAAATGGGGTGTGTAAGGACAGAGAGTATCCCCTAACCCAAGACGCTGCCTCCATATATCCCACAACACTTGTGTTGAGCTGTGGGATCTATCCCCACAAAGCCTTAATTTTACTACCTTAAACTATACCCTTTCTATCAACATGCGCGTCTTATCGATTTTTAAACATGTTTATAGACGTGCTACTAATTACTTCTACCGGCAAACTATTCCAGCTATTTACTATTCTATGCGTAAAAAAGTTTTTCGCACCTGCTCTCTCGAACCTTCTACTTGTCAACTTACACCCGTTATTTCTAGTCCTATTATATTGAGATATTTCGAAAAAGCTATCTCTATCTACGTTATCAAACCCATTCATAATTTTGAAAACCTGGATTAGATCACCCCTCAACCTCCTAGTCTCGAGAGTAGTCAATTTTAACTCCTTAAGCCTATCCTCGTACGACTTTGACCTAAGAGACGGAATCATCTTAGTTGCTCGTCTTTGAACTCTTTCGATTTTGTCTATATCTTTGCGCATATGCGGATTCCAAAATTGGACCGCGTACTCCAAATGGGGTCTAACTAATGATTTATAAAGAGGAACTATAATATCGCGCGATTTGTACTCAAAATTTCGAGCTATAAACCATAACACTTTGTTCGCCTTATTGACCGCTGCTGTACTTTGTTTCGCTACTTTTAAATCACCAGTGACTACACTTTGTTCGCCTTATTGACCGCTGCTGTACTTTGTTTCGCTACTTTTAAATCACCAGTGACTATAACTCCTAAATCTTTTTCCTGCTCTACGCTTGTTAAATCTTTCCCTGACAGACTATACGCAAAATTACCGTTACGCGAACCTATATGTAAAATTTTGCACTTATCCACGTTAAATCTCATTTGCCATGTGACTGACCAATCAACGATTTTATTCAGATCTTCCTGAATTTTACCTCTATCTTCGTCATTAATCGCCCTACCACCCAGCTTCGTGTCATCCGCAAACTTTGAAACTGTACTGACTAGGCCGACATCTAAATCGTTAATATATATAAGAAAAAGCAAGGGGCCCAATACAGAACCCTGAGGAACGCCACTCGCTACATTAGCCCAACACGACTCCGCTCCATCAACGACCACCCTCTGTTTCCTGCCTCGCAACCACTCTTCTAGCCAATTTATTACTACACCCCTGATTCCATGAGCCTTAGTTTTTTCAATCAGTTTTGTGCGGCACGGTGTCAAACGCTTTTTGAAAATCTAAATACACTACATCAACCGCCCGATGTCTATCGTAAACGTCAACCACGCTTTGGAAAAATTCTAAAAGATTAGTTAAGCAAGATTTGTTTCGCCTAAAACCGTGTTCCGTATTTCTAACCAGATTATGCAATTCTAAGTGTTCGACTATACGATCCCTAATTATTGATTCCAGTAGCTTACCTACAACAGACGTTAAACTGATTGGCCTATAATTTCCCGCCGCACCTTTGTCGCCTTTCTTAAAGATAGGTGTTACGTTTGCTAACTTGAAATTATCTAGTACGCACCCCTCAGAAATAGACGCATTAAAAATCTTTGTTAGCGGCACAACAATGCTATCTTTTAATTCTTTTAGTTGTATGGGATATATGGAATCCGGACCCGGTGATTTACGCGTTTTCATTTTATCAATATAGAGCATTACTTCCCCTTCACTAACGACAACATTATCCAAAATATTACCATTATCAAAAGGTATTATGTCTATGACCGTAGGGATATTCGTTACATCTTCTATAGTAAAAACTGACGTAAAAAATTCGTTTAGCAAGGTTGCCATTTCCTTGTTTTCAGAGACTAGATCTGACTGGATTTCTATTATTGACATATTGAAAGAATCGTTTGGGGTTTTCTTTACCGTCACGAGCTATGGAGATTTCAAATTCGCGCTTGGACTTTTTTATTACACTTTTCGCTTCACGCTTCAGAGATATGTAGTTGTTTCGTAACAACAAATTTTCTTTATCGCACTTATGTTGCCTATAAGCCCTATCTCTACTCTTTATAATGTCTCGTACTCTAGAAGTAAACCACAAGGGCTTGTTGTTTTCTTTCGCACGCTTAATTTTGTACGGTACACATTCCTCATTTATAGTCCTAAATACCGTTACGAACGATTCCCACATTAGTTTTGCGTTGGAGTTCCACATTACGTTTTCCCAATTGACGTGTGAAAATTTATTTCGAAATTTATTAAGTCTGCGTGCTGGAAGTTAGGAATTTTAGTCGAGTTAGTTGGTTTCGAGTGACTTACTGAGAGGACAAACTCTACCATATCGTGATCGCTATTGCTCAACGATTCTATTACTTGAAGATCAGTAATTAGCCTATCATCCGTAGTTATTACTAAATCTAAAATACTGTCCAACCTCGTAGGTTCCCCAACCTTTTGAATAAGAAAGCTATCCTCGAGAAAATTAACTAAACGATTACCTTTCGCGTCTCCCTGCATTGTATCGTAATTCACGTTGGCGCAATTAAAGTCACCCATAACTAAAGCCTGCTCACTACCGATTATTCTCTTTAGTTCACGATATAACGCTTCATCCGTATCAGCTGTTTGATTTGGGGGCCTATATATAACCGCAACAAGAAGTTTGAAATCGTTCAATTTAAGTTCTGCTATAGTCGAATCTATCGGTTCTGGAATTGAGTGCTTTAGTTCTATAACGTTCGCAATATTATCTTTGATATACAACATAACACCGCCTCCTCGCCTACCTATTCTGTTTTTAACAAAAAGTCTATAACCTTTAATTTGATATTCCCCTACAAAGTCACGTGTTTCAGTGCTAAGCCACGATTCATTTATCGTAATTAAATCATAGTCTTTACAAGCAATTAAGGAAAAAATTCGTTTATTTTATTTCGTAGGCTAAGAGCATTTAAGGATAGAACCTTCAAATTGCTTGCAATTACGACACCTTCGCGAGCGAGTGGGAAACTTGTAGAATTTATATATAATATATATATATATATATCATATATATATATATATATATATATATTATATATCATATATATATATATAATATATAAATATATATTATATATATATATATCATATATATATATATATATATAAATATATATTATATATATATATGATAATATATATATATACATATATATTGTATATATATATATATATATATATATATATATATATATATTAATATTATATATAATATATATAATATATATGTATATCATATATATATATATATATATATATATATATATATATATCATATATATATATATATATTCTATATATATATATATATATATTGTTATAATGTTATAATGTTTCAGACCAACAAAGACCCTAGGATCCACTCATGGCTGGTCTACCTAACTGTGTTCGTAATCTTGTATTGTGTATGTCCTCCGTGGTGGCGGAGGGAACCTACAATTTTACGTGGGTTCCGAACCACAAGAACATAAGAAACTTATTTAAAAACTGCCGGTAAATTGGCAACGACCAATTTTTACGAAACTAAATAATTATCAATTTAAAAATAATTAATTATCGGTTTAAAACTAAAGATAGAATCTCTCGGTCCAGAGGAGCAAGTCATAATAGACTACTATCCACAAATATGTTACATTCTATATCTATTTATAACGGACATGCAAATATATCAGATCCAAAGAATCCAGTCAATTTCATTACGGTATCCATCAAGTCACGGTCCATATCGATTGTGGACCAAGTCAAAATTTACAACCATATATATTATCAATTTAAAAATAATTAATTATCGATTTAAAACTAAAGATAGAATCTCTCGATCCAGAGGATCAAGTCATAATAGACTACTATCCACAAATATGTTACACTCTATATCTATTATATAACGGACATGCAAATATATCAGATCCAAAGAATCCAGTCAATTTTATTACGGTATCCATCAAGTCACGGTTCATATCGATTGCGGACCAAGTCAAATTTACAACCATATACATTACAATATATACACTTACGAGGAAAAGTGTAGGTGTGGCTGTAAAGACTGTACAGTAGGGTGGAGCGAAAAATACTTTTTTTCTAGTATGAAGTTCTAATAGTGATTAAAAGTTGCATTTAGTGGACGAAATATGCCTGCCAAAATATGAGTTCATTTGTTTACAATTTTCAGCTGCCACCAGGCGGCTAAATTTAACACAATTTTGTGTAAAAAGGAAAAAAATGCTTCTATTTTAGGTTTGTCAAACTATTATAAAAGTTTATCTTAGAATTATCTAATAGTTTGATTAAGATTCTTAAATGATAGGAATTCGTTTTGTAAAAATGCCTTTTCATATGCTTAATATCTTCAGCTGCCACAAGAGAGCTGAATTTAACACAATTTAGAGTAACTGAGTCATGTTGAGACTACACTGAATGTAGTGGGGGAGGGTTTGGGGAGGGTTGTTGGGGAGGGTTTTGGTGTGAAGGAATTTCTTTCTGTGAGTCATTAGAACAGTGTGTTAACACTTGTCTTCTTAGGTAGTAGGCCTAGTCGCTCAGTTGATCGGAGAGTTTTTTAATATGATCGGAATATTATAAAACTTTATTTTAAAGTGATTTATATAGAGATAATATTGATTTTATTATAAAATGCTTGTTATAATGTATTATATAATTTTAGTTTATTTATATAATATATTATATATTTATATAATATATTATATATACTTATAAAATATATTATATATATTAATTATATAATGTTTTGATGTTACAGGATATTTTGTGATTGTGAATTTTTCTTAAAAATATTATGGCATCAAATACTAAATATAAACATTTCACTAGAGAACATATGAAGTGTGCCATATTTGAAGTACCTTGTGAGATGAGTGATATGCAACTACCAACTTATAACTGCATTATGAAAGATTACCTGTTCACAAAACATTTAGTGAAGGAGCAGATGAATAACAAGGAGCCTTCATTTTCTGAAATAGCAGAGGCAGTTTCCAAAAAGGTAGAAAATATTTGGAAGAAGGCCTCTTTGCCAATAGTTTCACATACACGCGTTTTACAGATGATGCGAGTGTACCATGATAAATACAGGTCCTTATTAAAGCCATACAAGTCACGCAAGGATCAGCCTAAGTACAAAAATCAGCTTGAAGAATTTGAAAACTCTTCAAAATGCACTTTGTTTGACATCTGCCTGCAAATGTAAGGAGTTTAGGAGATGCTCATGTGAAAAGAGTAAGAAAGTCCCTCCAAAAGAGCAGGATTTTTTAAATGACCAACGAACACGCAGAATAATGGTGATAGGAAGCATTGACATAGCACACACAAGACGATTACAAGCAAGAGAACATCGAAAGGAAATGGAAAAAGCACGTCTGGAATCCTCACAAACAACTAGTGCTGCTATAACCAATACGTCCAACTTACAAATCGAAACAGAGACAAGTGAACTTCAACAACTAGAAGAGATATCTGAAGATAATGAGGAAGATACAACCTCGACTCAATAGTAATATCAGAACAACAGATGCGTGAGCCACTGCCTTCATTAGCAATTACTTGTGATAGATTTAAAATGTCGGACAGAGCTGGGGCTGCTATTGCTTCTGCAGTATTCGCAGATCTTAAAATTGTTACTCCCGAAGACAAAGGGCCCGAAGACAAAGGGAATATTATAGACAGAAGTAAGCTAAGACGTGAAAGACAAAAACAGAGAAAGGAACTACAGCAGATAGGAGAGCCAAAAACCATGCGGGGATTATACTTTGATGGCAGAAAGGATAAAACAATGATTCAAGTCCAGGAGAGTGATGGCTCTAACCACCAAAGAACCAAACGCGAAGAGCATATCAGCATAATATCTGAACCACACTCTCTGTACTTTGCACATGTGACACCTTCCAGTGGCAAAGCTAAATACATTTGCACAGCGCTAGTGAATTGCTTGAAAGAAAGGAATGTTGATATAGGGAACATCGTTGCAGTTGGCTGTGATTCGACAGTGGTTAACACTGTTAGTATTGGAGGCACAATAAGATTACTGGAAGAAGCCTTTAATAAGCCATTGCAGTGGCTGATATGCCTTTTACACCTTAATGAACTTCCATTGCGCCATCTGTTTCATCACTTGGATGGTACCACTACTGGACCAAGAGCATTTTCAGGAGAAATTGGCCGAGCACTTTCAGACTGTGAAAAGCTTCCCCTAGTTAACTTCAAACCCATTGAAATTCAAGAGGACATGTGTGAAGTTGATGTAGATGACATAAGTACTGACCAGAAATACCTTCTTGAAATTCACAAGGCTATATCAAGTGGAACATTCTCAAAGAGTCTTAGTCATAAGAGTCCAGGCAATATATCACATTCAAGGTGGCTCACCACAGCAAACAGGACTCTGCGGTTATATGCAAGCACAGAGAATCCTTCAGGCAATTTACAAGAATTAGCTACTTTCATTGTTAGGGTATACGCACCAATGTGGTTTCAGATAAAGCGTAAACCATTATGCCAATATGGTGCTAAACATATGTGGCATATGATTGCAAGAAGCCGGTATCTCCGTGAAGAGCTTAGGAGAGTACATGACTCAGTCATTCAGCGAAATGCATATTACGCAAATCAAGAAAACATTCTCATTGCAATGATAGCTGATGAAAGGGAGCATGTGCGTCAGTTGGGATTTAGGCGTATCATAAAAGCAAGGGCATGCATTCAAGAAACAGATGTTATCAGGTATTTTAAGGTGCCAGAAATAAATTTTTATGCCAAAGACTATACAGATCTCATTATGTGGCAAGATTTTCAGATAGCAGAACCACCGATAACCAAAGGAGTTTCTCTTGATGATATTGAATCATGCATCAAACATGGTACTACTCTTCATTCAGAATTATTTCAGTTTCCATGTCATACACAAGCCGTAGAGAGATGCGTCAAGCTCGTTACAGACGCTGCTGGATCAGTCTGCGGACCTACAAACAGAGACGGTTGGATTCGTGCTACATTAGAATCAAGGAAAAAACAGCCAAAATTTGACACAAAAGCAAATTACTAAATAGTCTTCAGCAAGAACCCTTTCTAGAGGGAGGTTGGTTGGGGAAAGGGTGGTAACTCCGCTAAGGCACGAAATAACGTTTCTTAACTGTCTCAAGCCAGTATAAAGGAGGAGAGACATCCTAATTTATTACTGTTCCCTTTTTCAAGTAAATACAGAATCATACTTAATTGTCATTTTTAAGTTAACTTCAGCCCTCTTGTGGCAGCTGAAGATATTAAGCATATGAAAAGGCATTTTTACAAAACGAATTCTTATCATTTAAGAATCTTAATCAAACTATTAGATAATTCTAAGATAAAATTTTATAATAGTTTGATAAACCTAAAATAGAAGCATTTTTTTCCTTTTTACCCAAAATTGTGTTAACTTTAGCCCCCTGGTGGCAGCTGAAAATATTAAACAAATGAACTCATATTTTGGCAGGTATATATCGTCCACTAAATGCAACTTTTAATCACTATTAGAACTTCATACTAGAAAAAAAGTATTTTTCGCTCCACCCTACTGTACAGTAATGTAGAAATGTGTGTGCACCCATTATGGGTCTCCCATTTAAAGGTGTTTGTGGGGCAAGTGAAGATCATGAGTTTTTCAATACCTCACAGTACTATGGGGGGCACCGCTCGGCAGAGGAATCTCTTTAAATGGGGTGTGTAAGGACAGAGAGTATCCCCTAACCCAAGACGCTGCCTCCCTATATCCCACAACACTTGTGTTGAGCTGTGGGATCTATCCCCACAAAGCCTTAATTTTACTACCTTAAACTATACCCTTTCTATCATATGCGTCTAATCGATTTTAAACATGTTTATAGACGTGCTACTAATTACTTCTACCGGCAAACTATTCCAGCTATTTACTATTCTATGCGTAAAAAAGTTTTTCGCAACTGCTGTCTCGAACCTTCTACTTGTCAACTTACACCCGTTATTTCTAGTCCTATTATATTGAGATATTTCGAAAAAGCTATCTCTATCTACGTTATCAAACCCATTCATAATTTTGAAAACCTGGATTAGATCACCCCTTAACCTCCTAGTCTCGAGTGTAGTCAATTTTAACTCTTAAGCTATATATCATATATATATATATATATATATTATATATATATATATATATATACATATATATATCTATATATATATTTGATATATATATATGTATGTTATATATATATGTATAATGTTATAATGTTTCAGACCAACAAAGACCCTAGGATCCACTCATGGCTGGTCTACCTAACTGTGTTCGTAATCGTGTATTGTGTATGTCCTCCGTGGTGGCGGAGGGGACCTACAATTTTACGTGGGTTCCGAACCACAAGAAACATAAGAAACTTATTTAAAAACTGCCGGTAAATTGGCAAACGACCAATTTTTACGAAACTAAATAATTATCATTTAAAAATAATTAATTATCGGTTTTAAAACTAAAGATAGAATCTCTCAGTCCAGAGGAGCAAGTCATAATAGACTACTATCCACAAATATGTTACATTCTATATCTATTTATAACGGACATGCAAATATATCAGATCCAAAGAATCCAGTCAATTTCATTACGGTATCCATCAAGTCACGGTCCATATCGATTGCGGACCAAGTCAAAATTTACAACCATATACATTATCAATTTAAAAATAATTATCGATTTAAAACTAAAGATAGAATCTCTCGATCCAGAGGATCAAGTCATAATAGACTACTATCCACAAATATGTTACACTCTATATCTATTATATAAAGGACATGCACATATATCAGATCCAAAGAATCCAGTCAATTTCATTACGGTATCCATCAAGTCACGGCTCATATCGATTGCGGACCAAGTCAAATTTACAACCATATACATTACAATATATACACATACGAGGAAAAGTGTAGGTGTGGCTGTAAAGACTGTACAGTAATGTAGAAATGTGTGTGCACCCATTATGGGTCTCCCATTTAAAGGTGTTTGTGAGGCAAGTGAAGATCATGAGTTTTTCAATACCTCACAGTACTATGGGGGGCACCGCTCGGCAGAGGAATCTCTTTAAATGGGGTGTGTAAGGACAGAGAGTATCCCCTAACCCAAGACGCTGCCTCCCTATATCCCACAACACTTGTGTTGAGCTGTGGGATCTATCCCCACAAAGCCTTAATTTTACTACCTTAAACTATACCCTTTCTATCAACATGCGCGTCCAATCGATTCTTAAACATGTTTATAGACGTGCTACTAATTACTTCTACCGGCAAACTATTCCAGCTATTTACTATTCTATGCGTAAAAAAGTTTTCGCAACTGCTGTCTCGAACCTTCTACTTGTCAACTTACACCCGTTATTTCTAGTCCTATTATATTGAGATATTTCGA
Organism: Bathynomus jamesi; assembly: GCA_023014485.1. NCBI lineage: Eukaryota > Metazoa > Arthropoda > Malacostraca > Isopoda > Cirolanidae > Bathynomus > Bathynomus jamesi. The sequence continues at coordinate 209,633 of JAJOZX010006605.1, forward strand.
AAAAGCTATCTCTATCTACGTTATCAAACCCATTCATAATTTTGAAAACCTGGATTAAATCACCCCTTAACCTCCTAGTCTCGAGTGTAGTCAATTTTAACTCTTTAAGCCTATCCTCGTACGACTTTGACCTAAGAGACGGGATCATCTTAGTTGCTCGTCTTTGAACTCTTTCGATTCTGTCTATATCTTTGCGCATATGCGGATTCCAAAATTGGACCGCGTACTCCAAATGGGGTCTAACTAATGATTTATAAAGAGGAACTATAATATCGCGCGATTTGTACTCAAAATTTCGAGCTATAAAACCTAACACTTTGTTCGCCTTATTGACCGCCGCTGTACTTTGTTTCGCTACTTTTAAATCACCAGTGACTATAACTCCTAAATCTTTTTCCTGCTCTACGCTTGTTAAATCTTTCCCTGACATACTATACGCAAAATTACCGTTACGCGAACCTATATGCATAATTTTGCACTTATCCACGTTAAATCCATTTGCCATGTGACTGACCAATCAACGATTTTATTCAGATCTTCCTGAATTTTACCTCTATCTTCGTCATTAATCGCCCTACCACCAGCTTCGTGTCATCCGCAAACTTTGAAACTGTACTGACTCGGCCGACATCTAAATCGTTAATATATATAAGAAAAAGCAAGGGGCCCAATACAGAACCCTGAGGAACGCCACTCGCTACATTAGCCCAACACGACTCCGCTCCATCAACGACCACCTCTTTTCCTGCCTCGCAACCATTCTTCTAGCCAATTTATTACTACACCTGATTCCATGAGCCTTAGTTTTTTCAATCAGTCTTTTGTGCGGCACGGTGTCAAACGCTTTTTGAAAATCTAAATACACTACATCAACCGCCCGATGTCTATCGTAAACGTTAACCACGCTTTGGAAAAATTCTAAAAGATTAGTTAAGCAAGATTTGTTTCGCCTAAAACCGTGCTGCGTATTTCTGACCAGATTATGCACTTCTAAGTGTTCGACTATACGATCCCTAATTATTGATTCCAGTAGCTTACCTACAACAGACGTTAAACTGATTGGCCTATAATTTCCCGCCGCACCCTTATCGCCTTTCTAAAGATAGGTGTACGTTCGCTAACTTGAAATTATCTGGTACGCACCCCTCAGAAATAGACGCATTAAAAATCTTTGTTAGCGGCACAACAATGCTATCTTTTAATTCTTTTAGTTGTATGGGATATATGGAATCCGGACCCGGTGATTTACGCGTTTTCATTTTATCAATATAGCGCATTACTTCCCTTCACTAACGACAATATTATCCAAAATATTACCATTATCAAAGGTATTATGTCTATGACCGTAGGGATATTCGTTACATCTTCTATAGTAAAAACTGACGTAAAAAATTCGTTTAGCAGGTAGCCATTTCCTTGTTTTCAGAGACTAGATCTCCATTTCCATTTTTTAATGGACCTAAGACACTTTTACTGGATTTCTATTATTGACGTATTGAAAGAATCGCTTGAGATTTTCTTTACCGTCTCGAGTATGGAGATTTCAAATTCGCGTTTTGACTTTTTATTACACTTTTAGCTTCACGCCTTAGAGATATGTAGTTGTTTCGTAACAACAGATTATCTTTATCGGACTTGTATAGCCTATAAGCCCTCTCTCTACTCTTTATAATGTCTCCTACTCTAGAAGTAAACCACAAGGGCTTGTTGTTTACTCTCGCACGCTTAATTTTGTACGGTACACATTCCTCATTTATAGTCCTAAATACCTTTACGAACGATTCCCACATTAGTTTTGCGTTGGAGTTCCCCATTACGTTTTCCCAATTGACGTGTGAAAATTTATTTCGAAATTTACTAAAGTCTGCGTGCTAGAAGCTAGGAATTTTAGTCGAGTTAGTTGGTTTCGAGTGACTTACTGAGAGGACAAACTCTACCATATTGTGATCGCTATTGCTCAACGGTTCTATTACTTGAAGATCAGTAATTAGCCTATCATCCGTAGTTATTACTAAATCTAAAATACTGTCCAACCTCGTAGGTTCCCAACCTTTTGAATAAGAAAGCTATCCTCGAGAAAATTACAAAACGATTACCTTCCGCGTCACCCTGCATTGTATCGTAATTCACGTTGGCGCAATTAAAGTCACCCATAACTAAAGCCTGCTCACTACCGATTATTCTCTTTAGTTCACGATATAACGCTTCGTCCGTAGCAGCTGTTTGATTGGGGGCTATATATAACCGCAACAAGAAGTTTGAAATCGTTCAATTTAAGTTCTGCTATAGTCGAATCTATCGGTTCTGGAATTGAGTGCTTTACTTCTATAACGTTCGCAATATTATCTTTGATATACAACATAACACCGCCTCCTCGCCTACCTATTCTGTTTTTAACAAAAAGTCTATAACCTTTAATTTGATACTCCCCTACAAAGTCACGTGTTTCAGTGCTAAGCCACGATTCATTATCGCAATTAAATCATAGTCTTTACAAGCAATTAAAGAAAAAAATTCGTTTATTTTATTTCGTAGGCTACGAGCATTTAAGGATAGAACCTTCAAATTGTTTGTAATGCGACACCTTCGCGAGCGCGGGGGAAATTTGTGGAATTTACGCTGGGACCGTTCGGCTTACGGCAGCCTGAAAAGAAGAGGACAGTATTATGAAATAGTCTTCCTAAACGCGCAGCTCAACTTCATTAAGATGAAGTCCATCTTCGAGGAACAAGTCCCTCCTGCCGTAGAAACTGTTCCAAAAATTAGCAAAATGCACTCCTTCCTGTTGGCAAAGAGACTTTAGGTTATTGTTAATATAGGTCGCCTTGCTGTAGAAATCGCTTCGTTGGATAATTCGAGGAAGTATACCTGTTAAAACAATCTTATTAGTTTTCTCCTTAATCGCTCTAATAAGTCCCTGTACCTAGCCAGCAGTTCTTCTGATCTAGAATTTAAAACGTTATTAGTACCGACATGAATAACATACGTTGTGTCCTCGGCGGTACTGTCTGTAAAATGGTCAACATTATTAGTATATCCTCCACCCTTGCACCAGGGTAGCAGTAACGGCGCCTACGACGAGGGTTTCTCCCACAGAATTCCTCGAGCTGCCCTCGAACAATGGAATCACCAACGAGTCGTATTTCCGGTTCATCAGTATCTTCGAACCCTAAAACAGAAAACTTATTGCTTGTTATTACTGGTAGACAAGGCTTTGCTTTTCTCAATGGGGCTCCATTTCGCACTCGAACGAAGGGTTGGGAACTAGGGGAAGAGAGAGAGGCTATTAGTACTATTTATTTATTAATAGAAACTGAGGCAGGAGGGGTCGTAACTGGAGTCTCAAGGGATTCTAATTTTGCCGTCAGGAGCATCACTCTTTCTTCAAGTCTCACCCTGGCCTGCCTCTCACGGTCTAATTCGTTCCTCAGCACTTCCATGCTTGAGCACCACTGCAAACTAACTGATCATTATTATTAGCCATTGAAACGCGTAAGCAGCAAATTTCCCTTCACAGCGACTGCAAGTACTTGACGGGGGTGCCATGCTTTTAATTAGTTGAATAAACAAAAAACAAAAAGAAAAAACAAAAAACGAGCGTTTGGAAATTAATAAATTACAACGTAGGTCCACCGCGTTCTTGAAACGCAGAAACAGGATCTTGTAACACAAATTTATTACTAAATTAATATAGAATTAAGCTACCGACGAAAGAAATGTTAAAAAAAAAGTATTAATGGAATTATCTGGTCGCTGACTTAATCCTTTTTTTCCCACGGTAGGTGACCTTTTCGAGTCAGTAGTGTGTGAAGGAACTCTGAACCTTAAAAAACCACGTTTCTGATAGATTTTTAAAAACAACAAAAACAAACCTAGGGAATTTGAACCTTATGACTGCACGTTTTCTGATTGATTTAAAAACGAAAGAAGGCAAGCCACGTTCAGTAACCTTGGTTTGATCAAATAATATAGTACTGAATAAAGTCAATAAATGAAATATATTCGTTAATGAATGATTAGTAGCACGAAGTAATTTAGTTAAGAATGCACGGAAACACTTTTTTTTTTAAAACACTTCAACGAAAACCACTTATTCAATTGATAGCACTCGACAAAACACGTCTGTTCACAAGGAGAGACTGATCACGATCGAAGAGAGACTGATCACGATCCTGAGAGACTGATCCGATCGATGGAGAGACTGATCACGATCGAAAGGAGAGACTGATCACGATCGAAGGAGAGACTGATCACGATCGAGGAGAGACTGATCACGATATATATATATATATATATATATATATATATATATATATATATATATATGTATATATATATATATATCATATATATATATATATATAGCATATATATATATATATATATATATATATATATATAATATATTTATATATAGATATATATATAATATATATATATATATATCATATATATTTATATATATATGTATATATATAATATATATATATATTTCATATATATCTAGATATATATCATATATCTATATATATATTATATATATATATAATATATATATATATATATATATATATATATATCATATACATATGTATATATATATATATATATATATATATATATATAAGTTATAATGTTATAATGTTTACCACCAACAAAGACCCTAGGATCCACTCATGGCTGGTCTACCTAACTGTGTTCGTAATCGTGTATTTTGTATGTCCTCCGTGATGGCGGAGGGGACATACAATTTTACGTGGTTTCCGAACCACAAGAAAATAAGAAATTTATGTAAAAAACTGCCGGTAAATTGGCAACGACCAATTTTACGAAACTAAATAATTATCAATTTAAAACTAATTAATTATCGATTTAAAACTAAAGATAGAATCTCTGGATCCAGAGGATCAAGTCATAATAGACTACTATCCACAAATATGTTACACTCTATATCTATTCATAAAGGACATGCAAATATATCAGATCCAAAGAATCCAGTCAATTTCATTACGGTATCCATCAAGTCACGGTCCATATCGTTTGCGGACCAAGTCAAAATTTACAACCATATACATTACAATATATACACTTACGAGGAAAAGTGTAGGTGTGGCTGTAAAGATTGTAGAGTAATGTAGATATGTGTGTGCACCCATTTTGGGTCTCCCATTTAAAGGTGTTTTTGGGGCAAGTGAAGATCATGAGTTTTTCAATACCTCACAGTTCTATGGGGGGCACCGCTCGGCAGAGGAATCTCTTTAAATGGGGTGTGTAAGGACAGAGAGTATCCCCTAACCCAAGACGCTGCCTCCCTATATCCCACAACACTTGTCTTTAGCTGTGGGATCTATCCCCAGAAAGCTTTAATTTTACTACCTTAAACTATACCCAATCTATCAACATATGCGTCCAATCGATTTTTAAACATGTTTATAGACGTTCTACTAATTACATCTACAGGCAAACTATTCCAGCTATTTACTATTCTATGCGTAAAAATGTTTTTCGCAACTGCTGTCTCGAATCTTCTACTTGTCAACTTACACCCGTTGTTTCTAGTCCTATTATATTGAGATATTTCGAAAAAGCAATCTCTATCTACGTTATCGAACCCATTCATAATTTTGAAAACCTGGATTAGATCACCCCTTAACCTCCTAGTCTCGAGCGTTGTCAATTTTAACTCCTTAAGCCTATCCTCGTACGACTTTGACCTAAGCGACGGAATCATCTTAGTTGCTCGTCTTTGAACTCTTTCGATTTTGTCTATATCTTTGCGCATATACGGATTCCAAAATTGGATCGCGTACTCCAAATGGGGTCTAACTAATGATTTATAAAGTGGAACTATAATATCGCGCGATTTGAACTCAAAATTTCGAGCTACAAAACCTAACACTTTGTTCGCCTTATTGACCGCTGCTGTACTTTGTTTCGCTACTTTTAAATCACCAGTGACTATAACTCCTAAATCATTTTCCTGCTCTACGCTTGTTAAATCCTTCCCTGACATACTATACCCAAAATTACCGTTACGCGAACCTATATGCAATATTTTGCACTTATCCACGTTAAATCTCATTTGCCATGTGACTGACCAATCAACGATTTTATTCAGATCTTCTTGAATTTTACCTCTATCTTCGTCATTAATCGCCCTACCACCCAGCTTCGTGTCATCCGCAAACTTTGAAACTGTCCTGACTAGGCCGACATCTAAATCGTTAATATATATAAGAAAAAGCAAGGGGCCCAATACAGAACCCTGAGGAACGCCACTCGCTACATTAGCCCAACACGACTCCGCTCCATGAACGACCACCCTCTGTTTCCTTCCTCGCAACCACTCTTGTAGCCAATTTATTACTACACCCCAGATTCCATGAGCCTTAGTTTTTTCAATGAGTCTTTTGTGCGGCACGGTGTGAAACGCTTTTTGAAAATCTAAATACACTATATCAACCGCCCGATGTCTATCGTAAACGTCAACCACGATTTGGAAAAATTCTAAAAGATTAGTTAAGCAAGATTTGTTTCGCCTAAATCCGTGCTGCGTATTTCTAACTAGCTTATGCACTTCTAAGTGTTCGAGTACACGGTCCCTAATTATTGATTCCAGTAGCTTACCTACAACAGACGTTAAACTGATTGGCCCTATATCATATATATATATATAAAGGGCGTCCCAAAAAAATGTATACACACTTTAACAGCTGATAGCTCAATTGATGTTTCTTTCTTTCCAAGTTAAACCCATTAGAATTAATAATGGCAGTCAGACTAAGCTTTGAACAAAGGAAATTCATTCTAAAATGCTACTGGAAGTGTGAAAACGCAGTTGAAGTGCAAAGACAGTTTATGAGGGAGTTTCCAACAGATCCATCAACGCGACTTACCATCACTCGAATTAGAGATAAGTTTGAAGCCGATGGAACTGTTCAGAATGTCCACAAGAAGCGTTCCGGAAGACCACGGACATCGACAAGCCCCACAAAGCAAGAAAGAGTACTGGAAACGTATCACCAAAGTCCAAGAAAATCTGTGCGGCAAGCGAGTCGTGAGGTAGGAATTTCAGAATCGTCTGTCCAACGCATTTTGAAGCGCTGTCAATGGAAAAGTTACATTCCAAGATTAGTCCATGCTATTAATGAAGATGATCCGGACCGAAGAGTGGAGTATTGCGAGTGGTACTTGGCACGATGTGGATGTGGATTGGACGAAGGGGTTTCGTAGAATACCCTCCGCGTCACCAGACCTCACACCACTAGACTTTTTTTTATGGGGATACTTAAAAGACAAAGTCTACGCTATAAAACCTGCAACAGTCGCTGAATTGAGAGCAGCCATTGAACGAGAATACAAACAAATACCAAACGAAATGTTTCGTGATGTTTGCGATTCCATTGCTTCGCGTTATCAGCAGTGCCTGGACCAGAACGGACGTCAGTTTGAAAACAGGCGTTGACAAAACAATTAAATAATGTCTGTAGATTCTATTACATTTTGAAAATGAAATGTATTTTAATAAACACTGCCTTTATAAGTATTAAAGTGTGTATACATTTTTTTGGGTCGCCCTGTATATATAATATATATACATATATATATATATATACATATATATATATATATATATATATATATATATATATATATATTTATCATATATATCATATATATATATATATATATTATATATATATAATATCATATATATATATATATATATCATATATATCACATATATATATATATATCTATATATATATATATCATATATATATATGTATATATATATATATATATCATATATATCATATATATATCATATAAAATATATATGATGAACAAAACCACGAAGGAAAGGAAACTCAAAACTGGTGCTCAAGCGCTTTCGTCTAATGACATCCTCAGGAACACTGAAGTACATAAAAGGGTTACATCCGATATATAGGTTACAGAAAGAAAAAAATAAAAATAAATAACATACATACATACATACATATATATATATATATATATATATATATATATATATATATATACAGTATATATATATATATATATACATATATACAGGGTGGGCGGAAAGTAGCTCCCTATTTTGGATTGGTAAAAAAATACGTATATTATCCATTTATTTCAGAAGAAATAATATGAAAAGGTAGGCATACATGGTAGGTTTCTATAAAATTCAATGTGGGCTCCAACTCTTTCCACCAGCTTCTGGAGCCGCCCAGGAATGGCGTCCACTGACTTTAGCAGGAACTCCGGCGGGATGGAGGACATGACTTCCCGAATTCGGTCCTCCAGTTCTTCCAATGTCCTCGGTTTGGGCGGTAGACTTCTTCCTTTACCCACCCCCAAAGAAAGAAGTCGCACGGTACCGCTGAAAAACGGCAGAATCGGTTCAGTGTAACGGTGTGGTGTGGTATGACCTCAGATCAGGTTGTGGGCCCGTTCCTTCTGCGCAACACCATGAATGCTGAGCGGTACCTTGCTATGTTGCGAAACGAGGTCTAGCCGGTTGTCAGCACATGGGAGAACATCGACGATCTGATATTTATGCAAGATGGCGCCCCTCCGCACTTCGCTCTTGTTGTCCGTGAGTGGCTGGATGCCCACTTCCTGGACGTTGGATGGGTCGTCGTGGTCCACATCAATGGCCAGCCAGGAGCCCCAACTTGACACCGTGCGACTTCTTTCTTTGGGGGTGGGTAAAGGAAGAAGTCTACCGCACCAAACCGAGGACATTGGAAGAACTGGAGGACCGAATTCGGGAAGTCATGTCCTCCATCCCGCCGGAGTTCCTGCTAAAGTCAGTGGACGCCATTCCTGGGCGGCTCCAGAAGCTGGTGGAAAGAGTTGGAGCCCACATTGAATTTTAGAGAAAACCTACCATGTATACCTACCTTTTCATATTATTTCTTCTGAAATAAATGGATAATATACGTTTTTTTTACCAATCCAAAATAGGGAGCTACTTTCCGCCCACCCTGTATATATATATATATATATATATATATATATATATTATATATATATATATGCAATAAACTGAGAAGTAAAAATAAAAATTAAAAATTATTAAAGGATTATCAGAGAGGCATACAGATTTGTAAGGAAAAATATCGATTTTTAGCACAAGATCAAATGAATTATAAAAATACGAATTTATACTGGAAATCTGCCCGGGTTTTAACACTGCCTTTTATGGTCATGTTTCGATGTATATAAAAATAAAATGAAAATTAAAAGTTAATAAAGTAGCATACAAGTTTACCAAAGATTTAGTGTTCAACCCTTCATATCTAAATCCGTTCAACAACTTCAGCAGATTAATTTTAAAGAAACATATTGAAGTCACCAGACAAAATGAGTGGTCCGCCTTCAAAAATTTAAACATCGCCAAACATAATTTTGTAATCGTTATTCCCCAACCGTGGATCCAACCTTTGTTTGATGAAATTTACAACGAGTTGCGTCGTAGAACTACTTCACTTCGTAACATTTTGGATCGAAAAATTAAAAGTCTCATCCGAAATAGTCAGTGGAGTAAAAAAGCAAGCTCAAAGTTTGTTTTGAACCTTTCTTCGAAAAACATTAGTGACGATGCAAAAAGTGCCCTTGGATATGGTGTCCTTTTTTATTGTTAAAAAACCTTCGGCTTTACAAATTTGTTACAGTCTCGCGTGTTTTGAAAAACAGTGTAATCTCCCTCAGTATTTGTTTAACATAGTTAAAGGCCTCGTTTATAGTGCGGCGAATGGTAATTACGAAGATAACTTTCCTAAAAGTTTTCGCAATAGCCTCTCACAATTAAAAAAAGATTGGGAGCTCCATATTACTAAAGCAGACAAGGCTAACACCATAGTTATTATGGACAAAGTGGACTACATCGGAAAGATGAACGAGCTTCTCCAGGACCCCGCCACATACAGCAAACTTAGGAAGAACCCGCAGGATGACGTCATCAAATCATTTAATACTGGCTTGAAACGCATTCTCAAAGATCATAAGGACTTAATTCCGCTTTTCATGTCCACTTCACCTTCTCTGCCCTACCTTTACGGTCTTATTAAAACCCACAAACCTGGCAACCCTATGCGCCCTATTATTAGCTCGGTGGGCTCTATTACTTATAAACTCTCCAAATGGCTTGTCAAAGTCTTGTCCCCCATTCTTGGAACTATCTCTGATTCACATGTAAAAAATTCCATGGATCTTCCTGAAAAATTGAATAATGCACGTACTGAAACTAACGATAGATTGATCAGTTTTAACGTTTGTTCATTGTTTACAAAAGTGCCGATTGACGATATGCTTAACTTTCTCTCCCAAGAATTACATAAGTATGACCTGCCACTACCTTCACACATTATTTTGGAACTTATTAAGCTTTGCATCAAAGACTGTAAATTCACTTTCAATAACGAGTATTATCAACAAGTTTTTGGGATGGCCATGGGCAACCCCTTGTCGCCCCTCCTCTCTAATATTTATATGGAGTTTTTCGAAATTACTTACATTCCGAGAATCCTGGGGGTTGGCATCCCTTGGTTGCGGTACGTCGACGATATTTTGTGTATCTGGCCCATGAATCGTGACCTGGATAACTTCCTCCTTCAGTTAAACGATCAAGTCCCCTCCATTAAGTTTACTTTAGAAGTGGAACAAACCAATTCAATCCCATTTTTGGATGTGCGTGTACATAGGGAAAGCCCAGGTTTTAAGTTTAGTATCTATCGGAAAACAACAAACAATTTGTCCTACGTACACTTTTACTCGGGACATGACACCCCCACTAAGAAGGCCATTTTTTCATCAATGTTTCTCCGCGCCCTTAGGATCGCCAGTCCGGAATACATCGATGCCGAATTGGAAAAAATCAACGGTATTGGAAGTGATCTGTGTTATCCATCTGCCTTTATGGAATCTTGTCTCAACAAGGCAAAACGAACTTTCCATCGCGTCAATAATAACACTCGTACTTTGTCAAAAAATATTTTAGTACTTCCATTTTTCCCGGGCTTTTTAGGCATTGCTAATGTACTTAAACTTTTGGATATTAATGTAGTATTTTCATATAAACAATATGTGAAAAATATCATAGTAAAAATAGCCCTACCAATAATTCAGGCATTATCTATAAAATTGGTTGTAAACAATGTGATTCCTTTTACATAGGTCAGACGGGAAAGGATTTGCACACACGTATAAAACAGCATCAATATTCCGTTAGAACAGGACAGTTGTCCAGTGCTCTTTTTGTCCGTTTGTCAGAGTTATCCCACTGTATTGATTGGAATAATGCTTCAGTTTTATTCCACTCTAGCAACATTGTTAATAGAAATATTCTTGAGTCTGCCATTATCCAACTTTCAAATAACTTCAACATAAGCAAAGGTCTTTTTCAACTTGATCCTGTTGTTTTGAATTCCTTCAAAACAGATTTAGATAAGAAGGGTAGAACACTAAATCTTTGGTAAACTTGTATGCTACTTTATTAACTTTTAATTTTCATTTTAGTTTTATGTACATCGAAACTTGACCATAAAAGGCAGAGTGTTAAAACTCGGGCAGATTTCCAGTATAAATTCGTATTTTTATAATTCATTTGATCTTGTGCTAAAAATCGATATTTTTCCTTACAAATCTGTATGCCTCTCTGATAATCCTTTAATAATTTCTAATTTTTATTTTTACTTCTCCGTTTGCATTGCATATATATATATATATATATAATATATAATATATATATATAGATATGTATATATATATATATATATATATATATATATATATAATATATATATATATATATATTAGGGTCTCTTATTTTCGAAGTGTTGATCTTTTAGGTTGCGCCCCCTCAACCAGTTCCATTGGTTGAAAAAACATCACATATAAATTTTTTGGATTGAAGAATTTTTAGAGGTCGCCCCCGCTTATTAAAGTTCATAAAATATAGCTATTATTTATGCAATTAATATTTGAAATTACTAGCAGTTGTCAAGTATACTAAACATATGTTTTAATTAATTAATCATCATATTTATGATGAATTCAATTAAATGAATATATTAGAGATAATTGTCAAGTTTGTAGCTGAAAATATTGCTTGATAAGACAAGATCAACCGGTTTAAACATGTTTCATCAAGAATGCTCCAGATTATGTTGCAATTGTTTATTTGTCATCATTCAGTGTTCTGCTGTCATAAGTAAAAGGTGTGTAACTGTGTATCACTATACTTCTTTTTTGCTATTATCAGATAATAAACTATGTTATTTATATTTTTCACAATTATTTATACTGATTTTGTTATTAGTGTTTGAAAAAAATTTAATGAATTTAATGAAAAAATTAGAATTTATGCTCTTATACACATATTATGAAGTTTTAAACAATGTTGCTATTTGTCACAAAGACAAAGTAATTTTAATTTTGCTAGTTGTTTATGTCACTACTATTGCCATTACATTCAGTGATATACGGGAATTACGATTTACGAGTAACATTAGTACAAAAAACATTACTAAGGATTCTATATGGTCTGGTACGGGAGGAGGTCCATGGGGGGGGGGTGACACCATGAGTTACCGCACTGGGTGACACCAACCCTAGTGACGCCACTGTTTCTATTTCCAATAAAATAGCAAAATATAAATTTCTACTACAAAAATATTTATTCATTGTTCTTAGATTAAAAAATAATAGGAATAATTGAGAAAAATACGTTAGATTTATAAAATAGACCAAATTAACTGTTATGTCTACAATTTTTTTTTTTTTTTGTAATTTAAAAAAGTCAAAACAGTGATTTAGCCCTGCTCTACAAAACCATAAACACTACATTAATATTTTGTTTTCTTATTTGCAGATGAATACAAGAAGACCATTCTATTTGCTCGGATCTACAGTAGATGATATTAAAGGCTCAAAGCTGCCCCCATATAGGCAAGCTTTTGGTTATTTTATGCACCTCCACAGAGAGAAAAACATGACAATCCGCGATGCTCTGCGTCAATCTATTCGAGCCACAATAGTTATCTGGGATAAGGCCAATATTCCTACTCAGCAGGAACCTCGTGCCATGAAGAAGTTAGAGAATTTCTTAACGAATGGACTTGCTTAAAGAAGCATGCTTCCAGAACAAGCCAGAGCCATAAAAACCAAGGAGGCTGATTTTGTAGAGCGATTGGAAGATCTCTTTGACATCGCCCATGGAGACGCTGAGAAGCTGATCAAGAATTGTGAGGACTGGGAGTTCCTTCAACTGCAAAGATAAAAAGGTCGTCCTTGCTCAATCGGTGGTGTGGACACTGTACATCTTCACCGCACAAAAAAATGCAGTCAAACGGTTGGAAGCTGAGGCAGAGAGAAAAAGAAAGTCAGAATCTTTGATGGAGGCGTCTACTAGTCAAGTTGTACTGGCTTCTTCCACATCTTCCAGCAACACTGATGAAAGTGAGAATGAGGAGGAGGAGCCCAAAGGAGCTTGTGCTTTACCAAATCTAAGAAAAAACGAGCATGAAAAACATCATGACTATTCAGATGTCTGCTGCCCTGGATCGTACACAAATTTCCTCTAGAAAAGCAACATTTATCCTCGCAGAGGCAGCTAAAAGCTTTGGTTTGGACGCTTCAGATTACAACATAAACCAACATTCTATCCATCGCCTTCGAAATAAGAACCGAGCTCGTCATGCTAAAGAACTTAAGGAGCATTTCCATGGAGAATGTTCTATGACAGTCCACTGGGATGGCAAGATGATGGAGGACCTCACCTCGCACAAGCACATTGATCGTCTCCCAGTACTTGTGTCAGGACCTGGTGTTGAACAGCTGCTTGGTGTCCCCAAAATCCCAAACTCAACTGGAGAAGCACAAGCTGAAGCCGTCTTTAACTGCCTGAATGAATGGGGAAATACAGAGAGAGTAAAAGCAATTTGTTTCGATACAACAGCTTCAAACACGTGTCAATATAGTGGAGCCTGTGCTCTCATCGAAGCAAAATTGGGACATGATGTTTTGTACTTTCCTTGTAGACACCATGTTTTAGATTTATTGTTGGGAGCTGCATTTGAAGCAACATTGGGATCTACATCAACTGGTCCAGAGTTATTGATCTTTAAGCGTTTTCGTGGCAATTGGACTTCTGTTGATCAAAGCCAGTTCCAAACAGGTGAGACAGACACGATACTAAAGAAGCAATTATCCAGTCTAAAACTGAACTAATTCAGTTTGCTAGATCCAGGCACCTATGCTACGGGATGACTATCAAGAACTTTTGGATCTGTCCATCATCTTTCTTGGAGGTGTCCCCAATAAAGGCATCAAGTTTCGTGCACCAGGTGCCATGCATCGAGCTCGCTGGATGTCCAAAGCGCTCTATTCTATCAAGATGTGGCTTTTCGAAACCAGTTCAAGATGACTAAGAATGAAGAACGAGGAATTCGAGATCTTTCCCTTTTTTCTGTTTCTCATCTATATGAAGGCTTGGACAACATCCTCACTCCCAATTGAAACCCCATTTAATGACTGGCTCCTTATGAGAGGTCATTGATTAATTATCATAACAAAAAAGATTTCTGATGCAACTAAAAAAAAGCTCTCTAACCACTTATGGTACCTGTCTGAAGAAGCAGTTGGTCTTGCTTTCTTTGATGAGCGAATTACTACAGATGTAAAGAAACGCATGGTAAAGGCATTAGAAGATGAGTCCACTGATAGACCACCCAAGCGTCCTCGGATTCCTGAATCGACCTTCTGCTCTGGTGAAGGACTACACCAACTTGTTACAAGAAATACTAGAGAATTCTTTACTTAGCTGAATTTGCCAGAAGGATTTCTGAACAAGGCACCCAGCACTTGGACATCCAAACTGTGAATATTTAAGGGCCAGAGCTATTGTTGCAGCTCTATCTGTTGTAAATGACCGGGCAGAACGTGCAGTAGCTTAGTTCAAGAGCTGAATAAGAAATTGACAGTGGGGGAAGAGCAGCTCCAGTTCCTGCTCAAATTGTTGCAAAACACCGCGAGAGTCACCCAGTTCCATCAAAAACTGTTCTTCTCAAAAAATAACCATCAATGAGGTCGCACCTTAAAATACACCATATTGTATACTCATTGTATATTAAATAAATGTTGTATAAGGAAATAATGCTAATTAAAGTAATTAAAGTATGTAAATAGCACTGGCATTTTGAATTTATCTCTATATAATAAACTAATGGTTTGTTTTTGTAGCAATGCTTCATTGCTGATTGTATATAAAAAAAGAGCCAGGAAGGATTTTGGATAGGAGAAAAAGGATTGGGATAAAGAAGGATTGAGGACCAAAGGATGGATATAAACAACATCAAGGATAGGTTAGAAAAGGATCAATGATAAATAAGAAGGCCTCTACTTATAAAAACGAATCAAACTAAAAAAAGAAGGAAGGAATTATGTGTATAATGAGCATAATCATATGTCAGGAGCTATTATGCCATTGTCACCATTTTATAGCCGGGGGCGACCCCTAAATATGAGCCAATTTGTGTCACACTTTCAAGTTTTAGTTTTTATGCTAAATGGAACTATTTAAGGAGCAGATAAAATAATTCAACATTTCAATTTTTGACTACCCAATAAGAGACACCCTAATTATATATATATATATATATATATATATATATATATATATATATATATTATATATATATATGTATGTATGTATGTATGTTATTTATTATTTTTTTTTTTTCTTTCTGTAACCATTATATAGGATGTAACCCTTTTTATGTACTTCAGTGTTCCTGAGGATGTCATTAGACGAAAGCGCTTGAGCACCACTTTTGTGTTTCCTTTCCTTCGTGGTTTTATTCATCATAAATATTTTTTACGTGTTACTTTCGTAATAATTTTCATATATAATATATATATATATTATATATACCTACCATTTGAACCTTATGTTGTTTCGTGCGTTGGTCTCTCTTCACACGGAGGTCAAGCTGGTGGCCCCGCCTCTAGGTCTGGCCTGGTGGAGGAGCGAGTTGCTTTCTTGCGCTCTCCACCGTACATAGCCAGGCACGCCCGGCTCATCTGGTACTGTCCTGAGCCAGGCATCCAGTCTTTTCTTGAAGACTTCAACTTTGACCCCCGTACGTTCTGAGGTCCTTAGGAAGCTGGTTGAAAAAGTCTTGGCCCCCTGACAACCAAGCTATTTTCTTTCATGGTTGAGGAGGTCCCTTGTCGGGCTTTTAATTTGGGAACAACTACACATTCTGCCTTTCCTATTTCCAGTGTTGCTTGAATGGTAATTGGTTAGTGTTAGGTTGGTACCAGTTTTTCGATCATTTTCCATATGTAGATAATTACTTTACCGGCAAACTATTCCAGCTTTACTATTCTATGCGTAAAAAAGTTTTTTCGCAACTGCTGTCTCGAAACCTTCTACTTGTCAACTTACACCCGTTATTTCTAGTCTATTATATTGAGATATTTCGAAAAAGCTATCTCTATCTACGTTATCAAAACCATTCATAATTTTGAAAACCTGGATTAGATCACCCCTTAACTCCTAGTCTCGAGTGTAGTCAATTTTAACTCTTTAAGCCTATATATATATATATATATATATATATATATATATATATATATATATATATAAAATATATTTGATATATATATATATATGTATGTTATATATATATATATTATATATATCATATATATATATATCATATATATATATATATATATATATATAATATATATATATATATATATACATATCACATATACATATCATATATATATATATATATATATATATATATATATATATATATATATATATTATTATACATATATCATATATATATATATATATATATATATATATATATATATATATATATATACATATTTATATATATATATATATATATATATATATATATATATATATATTACATATTATATATATATATATATATATATAATTAATATAATATTATATATATAATATATATAATATATAATATATATATATAATATATATACATATATAATGTTATAATGTTATAATGTTGTTATAATGTTTCAGACCAACAAAGACCCTAGGATCCACTCATGGCTGGTCTACCTAACTGTGTTCGTGTATTGTGTATGTCCTCCGTGGTGGCGGAGGGGACCTACAATTTTACGTGGGTTCCGAACCACAAGAACATAAGAAATTTATGTAAAAACTGCCGGTAAATTGGCGACGACCAATTTTTACGAAACTAAATAATTATCAATTTAAAACTAATTAATTATCGATTTAAAATTAAAGATAGAATCTCAGATCCAGAGGATCAAGTCATAATAGACTACTATCCACAAATATGTTACACTCTATATCTATTTATAAAGGACATGCAAATATATCGGATCCAAAGAATCCAGTCAATTTCATTACGGTATCCATCAAGTCACGGTCCATATCGATAGCGGACCAAGTCAAAATTTACAATCATATACATTACAATATATACACTTACGAGAAAAAGAGTAGGTGTGGCTGTAAAGACTGTACAGTAATGTAGAAATGTGTGTGCACCCATTTTGGGTCTCCCATTTAAAGGTGTTCGTGGGGCAAGTGAAGATCATGAGTTTTTCAATACCTCACAGTACTATGGGGGGCACCGCTCGGCAGAGGAATCTCTTTAAATGGGGTGTGTAAGGACAGAGAGTATCCCCTAACCCAAGACGCTGCCTCCCTATATCCCACAACACTTGTGTTGAGCTGTGGGATCTATCCCCAGAAAGCCTTAATTTTACTACCTTAAACTATACCCTTTCTATCAACATTTGCGTCTAATCGATTTTTAAACATGTTTATAGACGTGCTACTAATTACTTCCACCGGCAAACTATTCCAGCTATTTACTATTCTATGCGTAAAAAAGTTTTTCGCAACTGCTGTCTCGAACCTTCTACTTGTCAACTTACACCCGTTATTTCTAGTCCTATTATATTGAGATATTTCGAAAAAGCTATCTCTATCTACGTTATCGAACCCATTCATAATTTTGAAAACCTGGATTAGATCACCCCTTAACCTCCTAGTCTCGAGCGTTGTCAATTTTAACTCCTTAAACCTATCCTCGTACGACTTTGACCTAAGCGACGGAATCAACTTAGTTGTCGTCTTTGAACTCTTTCGATTTTGTCTATATCTTTGCGCATATACGGATTCCAAAATTGGACCGCGTACTCCAAATGGGGTCTAACTAATGATTTATAAAGTGGAACTATAATATCGCGCGATTTGTACTCAAAATTTCGAGCTATAAAACCTAACACTTTGTTCGCCTTATTGACCGCTGCTGTACTTTGTTTCGCTACTTTTAAATCACCAGTGACTATAACTCCTAAATCTTTTTCCTGCTCTACGCTTGTTAAATCTTTCCCTGACATACTATACGCAAATTTACCGTTACGCGAACCTATATGCAAAATTTTGCACTTATCAACGTTAAATCTCATTTGCCATGTGACTGACCAATCAACGATTTTATTCAGATCTTCCTGAATTTTACCTCTATCTTCGTCATTAATCGCCCTACCACCCAGCTTCGTGTCATCCGCAAACTTTGAAACTGTACTGACTAGGCCGACATCTAAATCGTTAAAATATATAAGAAAAAGCAAGGGGCCCAATACAGAACCCTGAGGAACGCCACTCGCTACATTAGCCCAGCACGACTCCGCTCCATCAACGACCACCCTCTGTTTCCTGCCTCGCAACCACTCTTGTAGCCAATTTATTACTACACCCCAGATTCCATGAGCCTTAGTTTTTTCAATGAGTCTTTTGTGCGGCACGGTGTCAAACGCTTTTTGAAAATCTAAATACACTACATCAACCGCCCGATGTCTATCGTAATCGTCAACCACGCTTTGGAAAAATTCTAAAAGATTAGTTTAGCAAGATTTGTTTCGCCTAAATCCGTGCTGCGTATTTCTAACTAGCTTATGCACTTCTAAGTGTTCGAGTACACGATCCCTAATTATTGATTCCAGTAGCTTACCTACAACAGACGTTAAACTGATTGGCCCTATATCATATATATATATATACAGGGCGTCCCAAAAAAATGTATACACAATTTAACAGCTGATAGCTCAATTGATGTTTCTTTCTTTCCAAGTTAAACCCATTAGAATTAATAATGGCAGTCAGACTAAGCTTTGAACAAAGGAAATTCATTCTAAAATGCGACTGGAAGTGTGAAAACGCAGTTGAAGTGCAAAGACAGTTTAGGAGGGAGTTTCAAACAGATCCACCAACGCGACTTACAATCACTCGAATCAGAGATAAGTTTGAAGCCGATGGAACTGTTCAGAATATCCACAAGAAGCGTTCCGGAAGACCACGGACATCGACAAGCCCCACAAAGCAAGAAAGAGTACTGGAAACGTATCACCAAAGTCCAAGAAAATCTTTGCGGCAAGCGAGTCGTGAGGTAGGAATTTCAGAATCGTCTGTCCAACGCATTTTGAAGCGCTGTCAATGGAAAAGTTACATTCCAAGATTAGTCCATGCTATTAATGAAGATGATCCGGACCGAAGAGTGGAGTATTGCGAGTGGTACTTGGCACGATGTGGATGTGGATTGGACGAAGGGGTTTCGTAGAATACCCTCCGCGTTCACCAGACCTCACACCACTAGACTTTTTTTATGGGGATACTTAAAAGACAAAGTCTACGCTATAAAACCTGCAACAGTCGCTGAATTGAGAGCAGCCATTGAACGAGAATACACACAAATACCAAACGAAATGTTTCGTGATGTTTGCGATTCCATTGCTTCGCGTTATCAGCAGTGCCTGGACCAGAACGGACGTCAGTTTGAAAACAGGCGTTGACAAAACAATTAAATAATGTCTGTAGATTCTATTACATTTTGAAAATGAAATGTATTTTAATAAACACTGCCTTTATAAGTATTTAAATTGTGTATACATTTTTTTGGGACGCCCTGTATATATATATATATATATATATATTATATATATATATATACATATATATATATATATATATATATCATATATATATCATATATATATATCATATATATATCATATAATATATATATATTATATATATATATATATATATATATATAATATATATATAGATATATATACATATATATATATGTATATATATTATATATATATATATATATATCATATATATATCATATAAATATATATATGATGAACAAAACCACGAAGGAAAGGAAACTCAAAACTGGTGCTCAAGCGCTTTCGTCTAATGACATCCTCAGGAACACTGAAGTACATAAAAGGGTTACATCCTATATATAGGTTACAGAAAGAAAAAAATAAAAATAAATAACATACATACATACATACATATAATATATATATATATATGTATATATATATATATATACATATCTATATATATATATATATATATATATATATATATATATATATATATATATATATATATATATATGCAAAAACTGAGAAGTAAAAATAAAAATTAAAAATTATTAAAGGATTATCAGAGAGGCATACAGATTTGTATGGAAAAATATCGATTTTTAGCACAAGATCAAATGAATTATAAAAATACAAATTTATACTGGAAATCTGCCCGGGTTTTAACACTGCCTTTTATGGTCAAGTTTCGATGTATATAAAAATAAAATGAAAATTAAATGTTAATAAAGTAGCATACAAGTTTATCAAAGATTTAGTGTTCTACCCTTCTTATCTAAATCCGTTCAACAACTTCAGCAGATTAATTTTAAAGAAACATATTGAAGTCAGCAGACAAAATGAGTGGTCCGCCTTCAAAAATTTAAACATCGCCAAACATAATTTTGTAATCGTTATTCCCCAACCGTGGATCCAACCTTTGTTTGATGAAATTTACAACGAGTTGCGTCGTAGAACTACTTCACTTCGTAACATTTTGGATCGAAAAATTAAAAGTCTCATCCGAAAGAGTCAGTGGAGTAAAAAAGCAAGCTCAAAGTGTGTTTTGAACCTTTCTTCGAAAAACATTAGTGACGATGCAAAAAGTGCCCTTGGATATGGTATGTCCTTTTTTATTGTTAAAAAACCTTCGGCTTTACAAATTTGTTACAGTCTCGCGTGTTTTGAAAAACAGTGTAATCTCCCTCAGTATTTGTTTAACATAGTTAAAGGCCTCGTTTATAGTGCGGCGAATGGTAATTACGAAGATAACTTTCCTAAAAGTTTCGCAATAGCCTCTCACAATTAAAAAAAGATTGGGAGCTCCATATTACTAAAGCAGACAAGGCTAACACCATAGTTATTATGGACAAAGTGGACTACATCGGAAAGATGAACGAGCTTCACCAGGACCCCGCCACATACAGCAAACTTAGGAAGAACCCGCAGGATGACGTCATCAAATCATTTAATACTGGCTTGAAACGCATTCTCAAAGATCATAAGGACTTAATTCCGCTTTTCATGTCCACTTCACCTTCTCTGCCCTACCTTTACGGTCTTATTAAAACCCACAAACTTGGCAACCCTATGCGCCCTATTATTAGCTCGGTGGGCTCTATTACTTATAAACTCTCCAAATGGCTTGTCAAAGTCTTGTCCCCCATTTTTGGAACTATCTCTGATTCACATGTAAAAAATTCCATGGATCTTCCTGAAAAATTGAATAATGCACGTACTGAAACTAACGATAGATTGATCAGTTTTGACGTTTGTTCATTGTTTACAAAAGTGCCGATTGACGATATGCTTAACTTTCTCTCCCAAGAATTACATAAGTATGACCTGCCACTACCTTCACACATTATTTTGGAACTTATTAAGCTTTGCATCAAAGACTGTAAATTCACTTTCAATAACGAGTATTATCAACAAGTTTTTGGGATGGCCATGGGCAACCCCTTGTCGCCCCTCCTCTCTAATATTTATATGGAGTTTTTCGAAATTACTTACATTCCGAGAATCCTGGGGGTTGGCATCCCTTGGTTGCGGTACGTCGACGATATTTTGTGTATCTGGCCCATGAATCGTGACCTGGATAACTTCCTCCTTCAGTTAAACGATCAAGTCCCCTCCATTAAGTTTACTTTAGAAGTGGAACAAACCAATTCAATCCCATTTTTGGATGTGCGTGTACATAGGGAAAGCCCAGGTTTTAAGTTTAGTATCTATCGGAAAACAACAAACAATTTGTCCTACGTACACTTTTACTCGGGACATGACACCCCCACTAAGAAGGCCATTTTTTCATCAATGTTTCTCCGCGCCCTTAGGATCGCCAGTCCGGAATACATCGATGCCGAATTGGAAAAAATCAACGGTATTGGAAGTGATCTGTGTTATCCATCTGCCTTTATGGAATCTTGTCTCAACAAGGCAAAACGAACTTTCTATCGCGTCAATAATAACACTCGTACTTTGTCAAAAAATATTTTAGTACTTCCATTTTTCCCGGGCTTTTTAGGCATTGCTAATGTACTTAAACTTTTGGTTATTAATGTAGTATTTTCATATAACAATATTGTGAAAAATATCATAGTAAAAAATAGCCCTACCAATAATTCAGGCATTATCTATAAAATTGGTTGCAAACAATGTGATTCCTTTTACATAGGTCAGACGGGAAAGGATTTGCACACACGTATAAAACAGCATCAATATTCCGTTAGAACAGGACAGTTGTCCAGTGCTCTTTTTGTCCGTTTGTCAGAGTTATCCCACTGTATTGATTGGAATAATGCTTCAGTTTTATTCCACTCTAGCAACATTGTTAATAGAAATATTCTTGAGTCTGCCATTATCCAACTTTCAAATAACTTCAACATAAGCAAAGGTCTTTTTCAACTTGATCCTGTTGTTTTGAATTCCTTCAAAACAGATTTAGATAAGAAGGGTAGAACACTAAATCTTTGGTAAACTTGTATGCTACTTTATTAACTTTTCATTTTCATTTTATTTTTATGTACATCGAAACTTGACCATAAAAGGCAGAGTGTTAAAACCCGGGCAGATTTCTAGTATAAATTCGTATTTTTATAATTCATTTGATCTTGTGCTAAAAATCGATATTTTTCCTTACAAATCTGTATGCCTCTCTGATAATCCTTTAATAATTTCTAATTTTATTTTTACTTCTCCGTTTATTGCATATATATATAATATATATATATATATATATATATATATATATATATATATATATATATATATATATAGATATGTGTATATATATATATATATATATATATATATATATATATATATATGTAATATATATATATATATATATATATATATATTAGGGTGTCTCTTATTTTCGAAGTGTTGATGTTTTAGGTTGCGCCCCTCAACCAGTTCCATTGGATGAAACAACATCACATATAAAATGTTTTTTGGATTGAACAATTTTTAGAGGTCGCCCCCGCTTATTAAAGTTCATAAAATATAGCTATTATTTATGCAATTAATATTTGAAATTACTAGCAGTTGTCAAGTATACTAAACATATGTTTTTAATTAATTAATCATCATATATTATGATGAATTCAATTAAATGAATATATTAGAGATAATTGTCAAGTTTGTAGCTGAAAATATTGCTTGATTAGACAAGATCAACCTGTTTAAACATGTTTCATCAAGAATGCTCCAGATTATGTTGCAATTGTTTATTTGTCATCATTCAGTGTTCTGCTGTCATAAGTAAAGGTGTGTAACTGTGTATCACTATACTTCTTTTTTGCTATTATCAGATAATAAACTATGTTATTTATATTTTTCACAATTATTTATACTGATTTTGTTATTAGTGTTTGAAAAAAATTTAATGAATTTAATGAAAAAATTAGAATTTATGCTCTTATACACATATTATGAAGTTTTAAACAATGTTGCTATTTGTCACAAAGACAAAGTAATTTTAATTTTGCTAGTTGTTTATGTCACTACTATTGCCATTACATTCAGTGATATACGGGAATTACGATTTACGAGTAACATTAGTACAAAAAACATTACTAAGGATTCTATATGGTCTGGTACGGGAGGAGGTCCATGGGGTGGGGGGTGACACCATGAGTTACCGCACTGGGTGACACCAACCCTAGTGACGCCACTGTTTCTATTTCCAATAAAATAGCAAAATATAAATTTCTACTACAAAAATATTTATTCCTTGTTTCTTAGATTAAAAAATAATAGGAATAATAATTGAGAAAAATACGTTAGATTTATAAAATAGACCAAATTAACTGTTATGTCTACCAAATTTTTTTTTTTTGTAATTTAAAAAGTCAAAACAGTGATTTAGCCCTGCTCTACAAAACCATAACACTACATTAATATTTTGTTTTCTTATTTTGCAGATGAATACAAGAAGACCATTCTATTTGCTCGAATCTACAGTAGATGATATTAAAGGCTCAAAGCTGCCCCCATATAGGCAAGCTTTTGGTTATTTTATGCACCTCCACAGAGAGAAAAACATGACAATCCGCGATGCTCTGCGTCAATCTATTCGAGCCACAATAGTTATCTGGGATAAGGCCAATATTCCTACTCAGCAGGAACCTCGTGCCATGAAGAAGTTAGAGAATTCTTTAACGAATGGACTTGCTTAAAGAAGCATGCTTCCAGAACAAGCCAGAGCCATAAAACCAAGGAGGCTGATTTTGTAGAGCGATTGGAAGATCTCTTTGACATCGCCCATGGAGACGCTGAGAAGCTGATCAAGAATTGTGAGGACTGGGAGTTCCTTCAACTACAAAGATAAAAAGGTCGTCCTGGCTCAATCGGTGGTGTGGACACTGTACATCTTCACCGCACAAAAAATGCAGTCAAACGGTTGGAAGCTGAGGCAGAGAGAAAAAGAAAGTCAGAATCTTTGATGGAGGCGTCTACTAGTCAAGTTGTACTGGCTTCTTCCACATCTTCCAGCAACACTGATGAAAGTGAGAATGAGGAGGAGGAGCCCAAAGGAGCTTGTGCTTTACCAAAATCTAAGAAAAAACGAGGCATGAAAAACATCATGACTATTCAGATGTCTGCTGCCCTGGATCGTACACAAATTTCCTCTAAAAAAGCAACATTTATCCTCGCAGAGGCAGCTAAAAGCTTTGGTTTGGACGCTTCAGATTACAACATAAACCAACATTCTATCCATCGCCTTCGAAATAAGAACCGAGCTCGTCATGCTAAAGAACTTAAGGAGCATTTCCATGGAGAATGTTCTATGACAGTCCACTGGGATGGCAAGATGATGGAGGACCTCACCTCGCACAAGCACATTGATCGTCTCCCAGTACTTGTGTCAGGACCTGGTGTTGAACAGCTGCTTGGTGTCCCCAAAATCCCAAACTCAACTGGAGAAGCACAAGCTGAAGCCGTCTTTAACTGCCTGAATGAATGGGGAATTACAGAGAGAGTAAAAGCAATTTGTTTCGATACAACAGCTTCAAACACGGGTCAATATAGTGGAGCCTGTGCTCTCATCGAAGCAAAATTGGGACATGATGTTTTGTACTTTCCTTGTAGACACCATGTTTTAGATTTATTGTTGGGAGCTGCATTTGAAGCAACATTGGGATCTACATCAACTGGTCCAGAGTTATTGATCTTTAAGCGTTTTCGTGACAATTGGACTTCTGTTGATCAAAGCCAGTTCCAAACAGGTGAGACAGACACGATTACTAAAGAAGCAATTATCCAGTCTAAAACTGAACTAATTCAGTTTGCTAGATCCCAGGCACCTATGCTACGGGATGACTATCAAGAACTTTTGGATCTGTCCATCATCTTTCTTGGAGGTGTCCCCAATAAAGGCATCAAGTTTCGTGCACCAGGTGCCATGCATCGAGCTCGCTGGATGTCCAAAGCGCTCTATTCTATCAAGATGTGGCTTTTTCGAAACCAGTTCAAGATGACTAAGACTGAAGAACGAGGAATTCGAGATCTTTCCCTTTTTTCTGTTCTCATCTATATGAAGGCTTGGACAACATCCTCACTCCCAATTGAAACCCCATTTAATGACTGGCTCCTTATGAGGTCATTGATTAATTATCCTAACAAAAAGATTTCTGATGCAACTAAAAAAAAGCTCTCTAACCACTTATGGTACCTGTCTGAAGAAGCAGTTGGTCTTGCTTTCTTTGATGAGCGAATTACTACAGATGTAAAGAAACGCATGGTAAAGGCATTAGAAGATGAGTCCACTGATAGACCACCCAAGCGTCCTCGGATTCCTGAATCGACCTTCTGCTCTGGTGAAGGACTACACCAACTTGTTACAAGAAATACTAGAGAATTCTTTACTTAGCTGAATTTGCCAGAAGGATTTCTGAACAAGGCACCCAGCACTTGGACATCCAACTTTGAATATTTAAGGGCCAGAGCTATTGTTGCAGCTCTATCTGTTGTAAATGACCGGGCAGAACGTGCAGTAGCTTTAGTTCAAGAGCTGAATAAGAAATTGACAGTGGGGGAAGAGCAGCTCCAGTTCCTGCTCCAAATTGTTGCAAAACACCGCGAGAGTCACCCAGTTCCATCAAAAACTGTTCTTCTCAAAAAATAACCATCAATGAGGTCGCACCTTAAAATACACCATATTGTATACTCATTGTATATTAAATAAATGTTGTATAAGGAAATAATGCTAATTAAAGTAATTAAAGTATGTAAATAGCACTGGCATTTTGAATTTATCTCTATATAATAAACTAATGGTTTGTTTTTGTAGCAATGCTTCATTGCTGATTGTATATAAAAAAAGAGCCAGGAAGGATTTTGGATAGGAGAAAAAGGATTGGGATAAAGAAGGATTGAGGACCAAAGGATGGATTATAACAACATCAAGGATAGGTTAGAAAAGGATCAATGATAAATAAGAAGGCCTATACTTATAAAAACGAATCAAACTAAAAAAAGAAGGAAGGAATTATGTGTATAATGAGCATAATCATATGTCAGGAGCTATTATGCCATGGTCACCATTTTTATTAGTCGGGGGCGACCCCTAAATATGAGCCAATTTGTGTCACACTTTCAAGTTTTAGTTTTTATGCTAAATGGAACTATTTTAAGGGGCGCAGATAAAATAATTCAACATTTCAATTTTTGACTACCCAATGAGAGACACCCTAATATATATATATATATATATATATATATATATGTATATATATATATATATATATATATATATATATATATATATATATGTATGTATGTATGTATGTTATTTATTATTTATTTTTTCTTTCTGTAACCTATATATAGGATGTAACCCTTTTATGTACTTCAGTGTTCCTGAGGATGTCATTAGACGAAAGCGCTTGAGCACCACTTTTGTGTTTCCTTTCCTTCGTGGTTTTATTCATCATAAATATTTTTTACGTGTTACTTTCGTGAAATAATTTTCATATATATATATATACCTTACCTTTTGAACCTTATGTTGTTTCGTGCGTTGGTCTCTCTTCACACGGAGGTCAAGCTGGTGGCCCCGCCTCTAGGTCTGGCCTGGTGGAGGAGCGAGTTGCTTTCTTGCGCTCTCCACCGTACATAGCCAGGCACGCCCGACTCATCTGGTACTGTCCTGAGCCAGGCATCCAGTCTTTTCTTGAAGACTTCAACTTTGACCCCCGTTACGTTTCTGAGGTCCTTTGGAAGCTGGTTGAAAAGTCTTGGCCCCCTGACAACCAAGCTATTTTCTTTCATGGTTGAGGAGGTCCCTTGTCGGGCTTTTAATTTGGGAACACTACACATTCTGCCTTTCCTATTTTCCAGTGTTGCTTGAATGGTAATTTGGTTTAGTGTTAGGTTTGGTACCAGTTTTTCGATCATTTTCCATATGTAGATTATGATGTATCTCTCTCTTCTTCTTTCCAGTGAGTACAGATTTAGTTTACGTAATCTTTCCCAGTAGTTGAGTTCTTTGCAGCCATCAATCTTTGCTGTGAAATGCCTTTGCGTTTCTTCTAGTTTATTAGTTTCTTCCTTTTTATATGGGGAGGTCAAAACTGAGCAGTATTCAAGTTTTGGTATAATCAGTGTTTTTAGCAGGGGAATCATTACTGTCTTGTCCCTTCTCTTGAAAGTTCTTAGTACCTGTCCGGCGACTCTTTTTGCTTTATTTATCGCTTTCGTGCTTCTCTGAATCAATCGCTTTCGTGCTTCTCTGAATTTCCTGTCTATGTGGAGCATAATATGCAGTCTAAGTTCTTCTTTTCTACCAGATCTCAAGAGCTGAAATTTCTCGGCGTTGAATGACATGTTGTTGTCTTCTGACTATTTGTATATTTTGTTCGTGTCCCTCTGCAAGGCCTCCACGTCATGTATATCGCTGATTTTTCTGCTGAGTTGTAGATCCATTTTCCCACCTTGCCTGTTATTCCCATATATTTAATTTTGTGTGCTATTATACCATGGTCACATTTATCGAAAGCTTTAGCAAAATCTGTCTATGTAACATCGTAGTTGTCATTGCCTTCCAATGCATCTGGGATATTGTTGTAGTGTTCTATTAGTTGTGATAGGCATGATCTACCTGATCGGAATCCATGCTGATTTTCGTTGAATCTTTCCCGTGTCTCCAGGAAATCATAAATTTTCTCTCTAACTATTCTTTCAAATACTTTGGTGAGGTGGGACGTCAATGACACTGGCCTATAGTTCTTTGCTTGAGATCTGTCCCCTCCTTTATATATAGGGACAATGTTTGCTCTTTTCAAGATGCTCGGTATTTCCCCAGTGTCTAGGGATCTTCTCCATATCCAGTATAAAGTTGTAGCTATTTCATTTTTACAGTTTTTAATCAATAATGCGTTCCAGTTGTCCGGACCTGCAGCTGAATGTGGTTTCATTTGTCATATAGCTCTCGCTACATCTTCTGGTGTAAAATCAAAGTCTGTTATGTACTCTCCTTGCAATTCCTCTTCAAAGAATGCATTTATGTCAGGTATCGCTTTTTTACTTTTTGGGGTACTGAAAACTGATTCATATTGAGCACTCAATGTATCAGATATTTCTTTTGGATCGTCGGTTAGTTCATTATTTCCCGTCCTTAAGGGCCCAATAGCGACGCGCGTTTTTGTCTTCCTTTTTGCATAGCTATAGAAGTATTTTGGATTTTCCTTTATTGCTTCTACCGCCTTTTCCTCTTCCCTCTCTGTATGGTCCTTAATCAGGGCTTGTATTTCCCTATCGATACCCTCCAGTCTTTCTTTTATTGCTTTCCTGTCATTATCTCCGCAGTTACCTAACTTCGCCTCCACTCTCTTT
The DNA here is from genome assembly GCA_023014485.1 of Bathynomus jamesi. Classification (NCBI taxonomy): domain Eukaryota; kingdom Metazoa; phylum Arthropoda; class Malacostraca; order Isopoda; family Cirolanidae; genus Bathynomus; species Bathynomus jamesi. Next base: position 238,964 of record JAJOZX010006605.1, read on the forward strand.
CTTTTGCGGAATAATCTTCTCTTTTGCCTCTCTAGCCAGCTCATCTTTCCTTTTGGCTGTGATTTCGGAGCATATTTTTCTAAAGTGTTCAGCGTTTTTTCCTCCAAGGTTGTTAGCATTTCTTCAGTTGTTTTATTCTCGAAAATTGTTCTCCATTCTATTTGGGCCATGTGCGATCTGATTGCTTCCCAATTTATAGTCTTCGAGTTTAAGTTAAAGGCCCCGAATTTACTTATTTCCACAATATGTGTATTGTCTTTTAATGCTGTCGTCATATTTGTTAATATCTCGATTAAGTTCTGGTCCGAGATAATGGTTGGAGTTATTTTTATATCAGCAATCAAGTTCGTGTTATTCGTGAATACCAGATCCAGGGAGTTATTTTTTCTGGTATTTTCTGTTATCTCCTGTGTCAGCATAAACTCATTTGTGAGAGCCATTAACATTTTTGCTTGCTCCTGGTCTTCTCTTGTGCCCCCCTTGTCCTGGTGAATATATATATTCCTATCCACCTTTTTGTATTTTATAAATGGGAAGTTAAAGTCTCCGCAGATCATTATAATGGGGGATGGAGGTTTTATGGCCTTTATTAACTTTCTGATGTCATTAATGGCCTCCGAGAATTTTTCGGTTGGGGTGCTTGGAGGTCTATAGATGACTATTAGTATCAAGTTTAGTTTTTCTCTTTTCACTGCTAGGAGTTCAACATAGCTGTTTGATTTACTTATTATTGTCTCTGTCATATGACCTTCCTGTACATATATAGCACAGCCACCTTTCCGTCTTGTCGTTCTCTCCGCTCTTAGTAAGTTGAAGCCCTCTATATTTATCTCTTTCTTATCAATACAATGTTCGCAGTTTTCACAATTTCCTTGGCAATCTTTAAGGTGAGTTTCTGTGAGGCATGCGATGTCCGCCCTTGTTTCGTCCATAAATCCTTTCAGGTACGAAACCTTATTGAGTGATTGGTTTGGTCTTATTCCTTGAATATTAGCCAGGACAATTTTTATGTTCTCTGTTTTTCGTTGCCATTTGTGCATTTCAAGTTCGTTTTCCTTCGATATCGCTTGATTCGTTGCCCTATGATCCTCCGAAAGAGATCCGTTTCCGCCTACTTGTATTGGTAGCTTCTTGCCCGGTAACGATTTGGCTCGGGGTTTTCCAGCTGTGTCAACTGCATGTGGATGACGTTTATCATCCGTTAGGTGTCTGCGATGTTGAAAAAATTTTCTTGTTCGCTGATTGTGTTCCTATTGTTGTTCCTATTGTTATTTTTATTCCTATTGTCATTTAAACTTTTTCCTTTGTTCGTTGAGTCCGTCGGGAGATGTTGATAGTAGCATTTTTTCCCGAATTTGCAGGTTCCATATTTTGCGTAAGTCCTGCAAATGTCCGGGTGGTAGAATTTACATCCGTCTCCAAATTTACAATGACCATTATTATAGAAGAAATTGCATATTGGGGGATGTTCATATATACACATTGTCCTCTTTTAAATCTGCAATTATCTTTTGTATAATACCTGCATATAATTCCTTCCCCATATTTACTCTTGGCTTTTGTTTTTTGCTCCTTCTTGGGGGACAGTTTTACTTCGTTTTCTTGACTGCCCTCTTGTCTTGTCCTATTTGTGCTATTTGTGCTAGTTGTGTGTGTCCTTCGTTGCCCTTATGCTGTGTGTTGTCTTTACACTCTTTGTCGCCTGTGTTTTCGGCCTCGTTTTGTGACGGTATTTGATTTTTTTCTATTTCGCCTTTCTCCGTTTCTTCCGTTTTCCACTGTTCTTTGTTTCCACTTTCCTCTTTCATTCTCTTCTCGTAGTCTCTTCTGCTTTAAATACCGTAAAAGAGTTTAATTCGGTCAAGCAGTTTTCGCAGAAATTTTTTATCCCATTAAACTGCTTTGCGTTCGTTGTAAGGGAGATTTTTTCATCTCCCCATTCTAGGCATTTAAAATAAAAAAGTAGCTCACAAAAATCACACCTCATCGCCACTGTTTCATCCGTTGCATCTTTACAGATAACACAGAGTTGCAGGTATGCATTAATTTCCATGTTGGTGAAGTGACTAAAAAAAGGGGGTATTATGGGAGGTATTGGGTGGGGGATGACTCAAGCTGTGTGAGGGAAATGATTTTCCGTTACTCCAGGGTGGGGGATGTGGCACGCTGTATACTTCTCACTGATTGGTCCTCTCGACTGTGGCTGCGGGGGATAACGAGGAGATATTTGCGGGCACTTCAAAAACAAAACTTTCCTCACAAAGAGACTCGGAAAAAAACAAAACAAATGCTGTATATATTAATTCACTTTGTTTTTATTTACTTTTTTTTGGTATACGCCGCGATTTTTACTTTTTTAAAAAGAAATACCGCTATGCACTATCAATTAACTCACAATATCGGCACTATTTAAAACTGATTAACTGCAGGATTTTTACTGTAATACCGCTTTTATTCGGACTTCGATCGAAACACGTGTAACCGCCACAACACCGTTTTGTGTTGCCTTTCCTTCGTGGTTTTACTCATCATATAATATATATATAATATACGTATATTTGGGGAATAGCTTTTCCTTTCAACATGTTTGGTTGAACAATCGACCGTAGTTTTTATTTATTAATTTATTATTAGTTTTCTCAATTTTCCGTATGACATTTTTCAATAATGCTGGTAAATTACAAATAATATTTTGAAAATTTTCTGACAGAACAGAGTGAAACGTCGGAAAATTTTGGAAATATTATTTATAATTTACCAGCATTATTGAAAAATGTTATACGGAAAATTGAGAAAACTAATAATAAATTAATAAATAAAAACTACGGTCGATTGTTCAACTAAACATACATATATATACGGTATACATACACACACACACACACACATGGGATTGAACTCAGAATGGTCCCCTGAGGCTCTTTCATGATTCACACAGACCTTGCATGGAAGAAGGAACTCTTCCGGGAAAATTAAATCTACTATAGTCCGAATAAGTAATGGTAACTAAGAAGCACTATAGTTTTTCTTTTTCGTGATGTTAGCCCGACGTGGGCAACGGGTCACTCGCAAAGAGGCCCTAAAAATATAACTTCCCTCACCAGCTATCAGCAAAGCAGATAGGATCCAGCTTTGGGACAGGATCTACGGGTTAAACCCCAAGATCCTGTCTCTCACCGTCCGCGGTTTTGAGTATCCGCGGTTGAAAAAGCGAAGCAAATGGTGACACGGTGTGGCGCATGCGCATCTCTTCTGCACATCTCGTGATGCGTGAACAAACACAGGGTGAGTCAAAAGTCCGGAAACATAGGAAGGATAGGAAACTTTTTTTGCAAAAAGACATGTGTTACAAGTAATGTTATAAGATGTGCTCTGTATGTAGAAAGCGAATACATACTACCTAGTTGTCAGGGTCGGGGTAGTCGGTGGTATACAGATTTTAAGGATTACAACGGCGGTCCTATGGCGATTACCGAGAGATCGGTTTGTTTCTTTTGTCATTTAAGGGAAGAAAAGTTTTATATAAAACGTAGTGTACGCGAGGTGACGGAAAGACTTGCAACGCTTGATGAGAGCAGGGCTAGGGTTACAGTTGACGAAGGCTGAACCAAAACTAACGTTGAAGACGTTAGTAATTTGAAGGGTGAGGTGAGGAACCTAGTTTCTAGTATAGGTAGCTTATTGGGAAGATTAGACAGAGTTGAGGAAGGTTAAGGTTGGTCCGAGATTAGTAGACGGGGAGGGATTTAGAGAAGTTAACTTAGAGAAGTTAAGTTGGATAGGGATGTGAACGAGGGGGAAACTATTTTAATTGGGGACACCTTAGTGCACCATATGGATAAAGAGTTCGTTGAACGGAATCCAACCAAGAGGAGGAGGGTCTGTCTTCCAGGGGCCAGGGTTGACAGAATTAGAGACGAAGTAGATAGGATTGATGTTGGTGGTGCTACTGTAGTATGCGGTCTACCGTTAAGTTTCTACTGTAGTATGCGGTCTACCGTTAAGTTTCTACTGTAGTATGCGGTCTACCGTTAAGTTTCTACTGTAGTATGCGGTCTACCGTTCAAAATATTTAAAAGGAATTGAAAATGAATTGAAAGGAATTATAATTTAATTTACACAATTAAGGAATTATTAAAGAAGTTAAACATACTACTACCGCATACTTAACGGTAGACCGCATATTACAGTACGCCCTTGATGATTGGTTAGGTTAAGTCGTGATATTTTCGTTAGTTTTAACGAAAATATCACGACTTAACCTAACCAATCGTCAAGGGCGTACAATTAACCTAATAATAAAATAATAAGAAGATAAGAAGCTATAATTAAAAGGTAGACCGCCGAATCGTAGGTAGACCGCATACTACAGTAGCACCGATGTTGCCTACCGTCACTCGATGTTGGTGAGGACGGTAGGAGGCAACGACTCGTATAGGCCCGATACGAGAGTGCCTGACCTTTTGGAGAGATATAGGGGGTTAATTAGGTCCATGAAGGCAAGGTCAGATAGGTCTTTAGTTCTAGGTATTACCCCTAGGCACGGTTTGGGTCTCAGGATTATGTCAAAAACAATATTTTTGAATACTAAACTAGAAGAGATTTGTGCTGAGGAAAATGTACCCTTCGTAAAACTGTGGTCAGAATTTAGTGATCCTCGCCTTTTTATAAAAGATGGGGGTGCATTTCAATGAAACAGGGAATGCTAGGCTAGGTAGGTTAATTGATGAGAACGTTCGAAAGCTGTATAGGTCGAAGCCTTCTTTAAACGTTGTGGGTCCGGGAAACGCGGGTCCGACGTGAAAAATAGTTTAAAACGCCAATCGGTGGTAAAAAAATAATTTAAACGTCTTTTATTGTAACACGCGTAGTATTAGGAATAAAATGAACGAATTTAAGGCGATAATTTATTCCGGCAACTACGATATAGTTGCTTAACCGAAACGTGGTTAAATACCGTGACTCGGGACTTGTTGGGGGAACTTGATGTAGCGGGCTTTAAACTTTTTACTAATGATAGGCTACATAGGATTGGTGGTGGCGTTTTGCTGTACATGCGTAATTCCCTTAGGGCTACCGAGGTTAAGGTAGATTTTCCGGCAGCAATTAATGCGATATGCGTTGAAGTTAAGGCGCGTTGTATTAGCTTCAATGTTTTTGTTGTTTACAGACCTCCCGTTCAACCCCTCGATACCGACACTAGATTTTACACCCTTCTTGGTAATTTTATTAATAATCGGATAGTATAATTGTCGGAGACTTTAACTGCCCTAACGTTAATTACGAGACTTTTACTGGTAATGATGAGGGTTTGAGATTGAACGAGTTCATGGAAGATAATTTTTTACGACAGATGGTTACCAAACGAACGCGCGGTGACAATATTTTAGACCTGGTGATGACGAACAGCGAAAATATAGTTGATGGTTTAGAAGTAGGTGAGAGTTTGCGATGTAGTGATCACCAAATTATTAGGTTTAAGTTATTGATAGAAAACACTAAGGATAGTAACGTAATAGAAGTCCCGGTACTTGTAGGTTATCTCTCCCCCACCAATTTTGACAGAATATTTTCATTAAAACTAACGAAAATATCGCGACTTAACCTAACCAATTATTTATCAAGGGCGTACAGTTGATCTATTATTAATTATAACATTGTTTGTTTCTGGAATAGTATTTACTATTTACTAATCGATCAACTGTACGCCCTTGATAATTGGTTACGTTAAGTCGTGATATTTTCGTTAGTTTTAACGAAAATATCCTGTCAAAATTGGTGGTGGGGAGATAACCTACAAGTGCCGAAGTCTCTGATTTTCGTAGGGCCAATTTTGATAGTTTTGCGGACAGGATGAGAGGAGTGGACTGGGATAACTTATTTATGGGTAATGACGCAAATTTTCATTGGGAGGCGTTTAAAGAAAGTTTTTTTGAATATCGAAAGGGAGTTTATTCCTCGTAGGCCCAAGCGCGCTAGAAATCATGGTAGGCCGAAGTGGTGGACAAGGGATATAGGCGAGTTCATAAATGAGCGTAACACAGGGTATAGACGTAATAAGCGCAATGGCACAGTAGCTAACTTTAATAGATATATCGAGCTTAGACGTCAGGTTAAAAGGTCAGTTCGGAATGCTAAGCGTAATTTAGAGGTACTTATAGCTGCGGATAGTAAACATAATCCGAAAAAGTATTTTGACTACGTGAATAATCGTAAGCCGATAAAAGATAATATAGGCCCTCTAGTGGACGCTAACGGCGCTTTGGCTTCCGACGCTCAGGCGATGGCGGGTATTTTTAATAACATTTTTGCGACAGTTTTTACCGTAGAAGACGTAAATAATAGTCCCCGATGTGGACGATATCGTTCCATTTAGTAGCGAGACTATTTTGAATGGAATAATTGTTTACGAGGGTGAGATTGCGCATTATATCGATAAGCTAAAAGTTAGCAAGGCTCCAGGCCCTGAAGCGCTTTATCCTAAATTAACTAACGTTACGCCCATTTTTAAAAAAGGCGACCGCACAGTAGCTAGCAATTATAGGCCTATTAGCTTAACGTCGATTGTCGGTAAACTTTTGGAACCCGTAGTTAGGGACCGTATCGTCGATCACTTAGAAAGCTGCGATTTGATTAATAGTAGTCAGCATGGGTTTCGACGCCATAAATCTTGTTTAAAAAATTTGTTAGAGTTTTATAACGAAATAGTGCGCGAATACGATAGGCATAGAGCGGCTGACGTTATTTATTTAGACTTTAAAAAAGCGTTCGATACAGTCCCGCATAGAAGATTAATTGCGAAGGTTAAAGCGCATGGTTTACGCAGTCAGGTAGCTAACTGGTTAGAGGAATGGCTTCGTGCTAGAAAAAAGAGGGTCGTTGTTAGTAGTAGTGAATCGGGGTGGTTGGATGTAGGTAGCGGTGTCCCACAGGATTCATGTTAGGCCCATTGTAGTCTACATTAACGACATAGATGTAGGTTTGACCAGTAACGTGTCAAAATTCGCGGACGATAAAAAAATAGGTGGTAAAGTTGTTAACGTGGATGATAGAAATAGGCTCCAAGACGATGTAAATAGGATTATGGAGTGGACGGATAAGTGGCAGATGCAATTTTAACGTAGACAAGTGGAAAGTTTTGCATATAGGTTCTCGTAACAATAATTACACGTACACGATGGACAATAGAGAGTTAGCGAGCGTTGACGTGGAAGTAGATTTAAGCGTACGCGTATCTAAGGATTTAAAAGTTAGGAATCAGTGCCTGGAGTCTTGCACAAAAGTTAATAGGATGTTAGGCTTCATAGCGCGTAATTTCGAATGTAAATCGAAGAATATTATATTGCTCCTTTACAAGTCCCTAGTCAGGCCTCATTTAGAATATGCCGTTCAGTTTTGGTGCCGTATTTGCGTGAGGATATTGATAGTTTGGAAAGGGTTCAGCGTCGAGCCACGAAAATAAATCCGTCATTGCGCATCAAAACTTACGAAGATAGGATTAAAAAGTTAGACTTGCATTCACTCGAAACTAGGAAATTAAAGGGGGAGCTTATTGAAGTTTTCAAAATCGTTAATAAAATCGATAACGTAAATTTTGAATTGTTCACTTTCGATAATAGCAATACTCGTAATAACGGATTTAAGTTGCGTGGCAGACGTTTCATTACTAACTTCGCTAAAAAAATTTTACGTTTAAAGTAATTGATAAATGGCATAATCTTCCCGCGCCCGTCGTGAACTCTACCAGCGTTAATATGTCTAAGAACCGTTTAGATAGGCATTTTAAAAATATTAACGTTGTTTAAAGTAATAAAACAATTAGCAACAGGAGCTCTGGGGGTAGTGGTCGAGGATGAGTCTGTTGACGATTAATGCCGGCTTGTGAAACGACAGCGTGTGATGCCAACAATAAAATTATTATAAAAAAAAATAGACTAACACGAACGTAGATGTAGCTCGTACCTTAAACTAACCCACTTTTTGTTATGCTCTACCTACTTTTTTTTTTCCTTTTCTTATCCTCTCTTTACTTGCATGTCTGTAGTTTGCATGGTATGACAGTGAGTTAAGACTGTTTGCATGGCTTGTAAGCGTTCTTATTTTACTTCTTTTCATCTTTCACCCTTTCCTATTCTCTTCGACTATTTTTCCGACTTGTCGGCAGT